>JAPYYW010002262.1:0-21615 GCA_030522545.1 Cremastinae sp. A BG-2022a | reverse complement strand
GCGCATTAAACGAAATAGTATGAAGTATACGCTTAGAATAATTGTAAAACATCAATTCAAACATGTTGAAACGGAAAAAGCGGCCGCGTTGCTGCTCGTTATACAAAAATGGAAAAAACTGCGCATTTTCAATCAGTGTTTCGTTTAATACTGCGAGGGCGTGAAACTCCCGAGCCACTGTGACCTCTTAGTTATACATACATATATATATAAATACATATACATAGTATATAAATAAATATGAATAAGTCGCTCATGAAAAGGAAATAATAATTGTATATTATATATAGAGATTGCCTGATGTGACTATGTATAGGGGATGATGTCGTTGATGCGGGGATGAATGAATAATCTCTGCCGATCAAGTTGTTATAATAAATACATTATATATAGTAGACGCAAAAGGCGGTTGGGCGGGGAGGAATAATATACTGACGATGAGACGCAAGTTATTCGCAAATATCCTCGGTGGCGACGACGGCGGCGGCGATCAGCCGCAATTATAATATATATAGTATATAGTATAGTATAGTATATACTTTTCTTCGAGGTCTAGTTAGCCTCGTATTCATTACAAATTGCAGGCTCTCAACTCCCCGCGCACTATGATTTTTTATCAAAATCTCGCATGGAGCATAAACCAATAGCTGATGTACATCATGCGCAGAATAACAATAAGAATAATAATAAGCAGGGGATTATGAGGCCCCGCACGATTCATCATCTCTTATTGTTTTCCTCATTTATTATTATAGTCATTATATATATATATATATATATATATATATATGTAACGAGAACAATAAGATATATACTACATCATCCACGCATGTATTATACGCGCATGCATATGCGCACATTATATTATGCCTTATCGCGCGGCCTTAAACATAATGTTGTACGCATTATTATTTTATTATATTCTCTTTTATATATATAGTATATTATAGAGTGTCGCATCATCCCCAAATAACTCGCACAAATTATATTCTCGCACTTATTGTTTTCAGCGTCAGCGCGCGCGGGACGCCCGATAATGGAAAAAATAAATAAATTGTATGATTAATACACGCACGTTTCATTAAAAGGAATTGGGCCGATTTACCAAATGAATTTATTCATATATAAATAAATATTTTATACGTACTCTATATACATATAGAATATGACAATATAAAATAATGGAGCGAGAACGCGCATCAAATGGAATGTTGGATTATATTGGGTTTATTATAAAAAACGGGAAATCCCCGAGAATAGTCCTCGGTGCGGGAAAGAGACCAGCAGTTGCTAATAATCTTCCTATATATCTTTGTTCTTATTACATATTTTGTATTTTATCCTATACATCATGTATATGTATGTATTCCGAGAGAAAGAGAGAGAGAGAGAGAGAGTTCTTTTTTTTTTGTTCTTTGAACGTATATACGTAATCGGTCGCTTTAATCATCGTGTCAGTATATAGAATATACAATATCGTTATATATATATATATATATATACTATATTTATGATAAAAGGAGCGAGGCGGTTGGTGTGCAAAAGCAGACATCGTAACACGTCATTGTATGATTTTTGATAAGGTTTCACCATCACTGCGGATGATGCATGAGAGAGCGCGAGTAAACTCGCGCGACCCTCTACAAAATGATATTGATCGATACCCATCGCATCGCATCAGCAGGTGTACACTCCTCCCCGAGACTATCTATATACGCATATTCTATATACTATAGCGTATACGCATATGTATATGTTATCGTCTCTGTGCGCTGCATTATGCTCTCGCTCGTCATTACGACACTCGCATCAGCTGTCGTGCTGCTGATGCTCATCGTCATTCAAATAACTTTTTTCCTAACCCCACCCCCGTTATATACTATATTTTATACTTCTCTCCCGCGCGCTATCTCATGCGATAATAAGAATAAATATTTATATATATATATATATGCGTACATGTATATAATATTTAATGCAGCATGTAAAGCGCAATCGCCGTCGCGCGAGTCCCTAATAATATGTCCATCCAACAGACTCGAAAATAATGATCCGACGCGATGACGCACTTGTACTAGATTTTATTCTTTCGACTACATCATATTTTCCAACGTCTTGACTCGTTAATATTCGCATAGATATTCGCTTCTCGTCACTCATCTCCCTCTCTCTCTCTCTCTCTAGTTTTTGAAAGACTTTTGATTGCTTTATTGAGTTTAACGATAAGAGAGAGTATGCATGTATACATATAAGTTTGGTGGCGCCCGCGCGTCATGTCAACGCTGCTTTCACGGATCGTTGCCTCCTGCTCATGCTCGCACGATTGTGCGTAAATAATAAACACGGGGCTCGCATCCTCTCATTTTGCTCATCGCTGAGCGGGGCTGATGCTGCGCGGCCTGCTTCGGAATAGTATTTTAATGCAAATCGCCGATCGACGTATCAGCCTCCTTTTTCACCATGACTTTTAAACATATATACTATGATGAGAAAATGAGGAAAAATAGTCCTCTTTTTATTGTATATATTATAACAATGTATATATACGGCGCGCGCACGGCAATAATATAGAAATAATATGATCGCGATGATATTGATATTATTATATCATGATGTCGTTGAGTTCAATCGTTGAACGTTCAATACGCACTATGTATATATATATTTACTGTATGCGAGTTGTAAGGACACACGCACGCATTTATCGCGTCACATATAAGAATTTTATTGCGAGGGAGGAAGAGAACGTCGCTCTGTCCTGATGCTGATTTTACGATACGAGATGCAAGAGCAGGAGAGCGGAAAAAGGAGAGAGAGAGAGAAGTAAGGTCGATCGCGAGTGTATACTAGAGTATATAGATATTATCTGCCGGCGGCGAGGGTGAAGAGCGATGAGGTTTCCGCTCGCGGTAACGCGACACGAAGATTTTCGTTTTCAGCACAATTATCTCCGCGCATCACTTCAAGCTAGATCTGACATGAGTGTCCGCGCATGGCTTTATTGGTATACATCGCATATACTTGCGCGTATGTATACAATATATAGCGCGCGCCCTAGCTCTCCGAGCCTAACGACGATAAGCGCGCAGCGGAGGGCATCAAAATGACATCTGAGCATCAGAGATGAAGCTCTAATCGCAACAATAATCAACAAGCGAGTAAAGTATCGACCACATCTCTGCTGCGGGAATAAAACACATCACGAATAATCCGCGCGCATTAACTATCTCTATATATGTACTAAGCGAAGGCCCGCGCCCGCAGTTTTAAACTTTTCCGTAAAATATCCGTTTTATTGCTCATTTTTGGCGATTCATCAGAAAATAATCTTTTTTCTTTCTATTGTATATCTTATGAGCACAATGTGTTGTATACAACATATTTATGCGTGTATATATATAGTATATACATATGTGTCCCGATGATGCGCAAAGAAAAAGAAATTATTATGTGTATAATAAATAATTGCGGGTTTGGGTAGTAATTGCATGTAGAATGCGTCCTAGTTAATATGTGCACGCACCCGTTCAAGTTTCAAAGTTGACGATAATATACGGTATATATACGCATCAGAGGGGTGGGGGTGGGGTCGAAGAGGGCTTGTATGTACTATATGTATATACATAGAGATGAGGTGATGGTGGTGGTACTATATTATCAACACTTGGATGAGTCTTCCGTTCAATTCACCCTAGCTACGTGGGCTTACGCGCCCCCGTCGTCGTCGTCGCCACGGGATACACACATATAGCTGCGATGTGAGATGTGAGACAGCAACGGCGGCGGCGGCGGCGGCGGCGGCTGCTTCTTTTCGAGAGATAAAAAAAAATACGCGCGCAGACGATTCTCGACGCAGAGCGGCATCAGGATTTTTCACCTTTGATCCTTGAAATTGAGAGAGTATCGATAAAAAAATTTGTCCTTCTCATCCCGCAATTATATGTATATTATATCCACGCGTAGACCCTCTCCTATGTAACATTATATCCCCTCGTGTGTGTCTTCTACTTTTTTTTCTTCATGAAATATTATATATTTTATTATTGTACTATCGCCCATCCATACCCAATAAACTATACAAGTCTGAATAAATGTCAACATTTTCACGCGAGCTTTTCCATTTTGTTTTTTGTCTTGTTGCATGGGCGGAGGAAAATAGAGCCATTGATATACAATAATGTCGCATGAAAAAGCGAAATTCAATAATACCGCGCGCGCGGAATTTATTGCGTGCGCACTATATATATACACTATATATCTATATACATATGTAGATCCATATGTTCTCTTGATGCATTTCTCTTTCATCTTTCACTGATGGTATAATTACTAAATAATATATACGCGTTATTCATTTATTAAATATAGAGAGTCTGGTGTGGCCCGCGGTATACATCCGCGGTATATCCGCGGGAGCATCGCGGGGATGATCAGGATACAATAAAATGCGGAGCCATATATGTATATTATTCTGTATTCTGCTGCGCGTTCATTGATTTTAATATTTGTTCCACTGCATATACTGGACACAAGGACTCTACTCTCTCTGCTGCATGCATTATTTTTATTCTTGTCACTCCCCGCGACACTCGCGGGGATTTCTGACTCGGCGATCCAAATTGCTTCACCGTTCCTGCACACTCTCCCGGCGCAACAACAATAAGGCAGTTTTATTATTTTATAGTAAGAACATCAGCAGTCCGCATTTGCCTATATACTATAAGTAATCGAAGGGGTTTTTGCATCCGACCTGCAAGTTGCCTGGCGTTATTCCGGCAAGCTCAAGTTTTTCGCAATTCGGATAGCATATCCGAATGTCCCTGCGCGGATCCTCCGAGGACGCCAATAACAAAGAATCACTACTATAGCTCATCCACAGATAATTGTCAGTGCAGCCTGCGCAGCTCGAATAGGAGCTCTCGATATTATTATTATTATTATTATTATTACAAGTACTACCGCATGCATGACTCTCTCTCTCTCTCTGTTGTTATTTTCATGACTTATTGGTATGCGAAACGCCGCGTGAAAAAATGTTCTATAAATGCATAACATATTGCATAGGCGCGATTAATTTTATTTTTATCGATTCTCTCTGCGCAGAGACACGCATAAAAATCAGCACACGGCATATAGTATACGTATTGATGTTTATTGATATTTTTTTGCATGCCATTTTCATATACAATGCGGCAATTGCGAAGCCCGTCTGCCTCAAAAATTCCCGCATTTCTATATATAGTTTTATATTATATACACGCGCATTATATCGACGAGTTTTATTTTATTATATTTATGTATATTATATTGTACAGCATATATAAACGACTATAAATTTGCTTTCGATATTATTTTGTTGGTTATCAATTTGTGAAATATTTTGCATCCGGGTGTGTTGATTGCCTCGTATCTCGGCAAGGTCTCCTCACAGCGTTTAAGCCAGGCTTTCACATTCGTAAATTTGTCGATTGGGTGAACACACTGCGCACGACACCACACATTTTTTTAATACACGTATTATATTGCTATTGTTTTAGGCAGAGAGCACATGATGATATAATACCTGTATGCTAGAAATAGAGGTGGCGCAACTGATGTCGGCGAGGGTGTACGACTGGCCGACCAACCATTCTTTGCCTTCCAAAAAATTGTTCAAATGCTTATAAGCTTCTTCGAGTAGATGCATTTTTTCCAACGTCACTTGTTTCGTTATTCCGCTAAAGAGAGGAAACTAAAAAGCAAAAAACGCAATTATTATTTTATATTTTTCATGATATTGTGCGGATGGATGCGCATGCGTATTATATAATAAAGTTATATAAGAGCCGACCGATATGAATCGTAGACGAGCGAACAAGACACCAGACTCGAAGTGGAGTCTCTGATTGACGAGGGCTCTCTGACAAATATCCTTTGGATAAAGAGAATCGTTTTTTGCATACTTGTCAACCAAATAGCACATTATTGCGTGACTGAAAATATAAAAGAGAGAGAGAGAGAGAGTATCGATACATTCCACAATAATAATACAAGTTATTTATATAATATGTATATGTTAATAAGGGGGCGTATATAATACCTGTCCCAAAGTGTAAATCCGTTGTCGTCGAGACATGGCACGGTGTGTTCTGGATTCATCTGAAATGTCGAATATACATATAGTATATATATAGGGGATGAGGGAATTGATGGGCGGGTGGTATGTATCTTGGGATGTTAAGGAAGAGTTCTTCTACCTTGGTAAAGTGTTGGGTAAGATGCTGGCCAGCCGCCAAGTCGATGTCTTGGAGCTGGACATGGAGATGTATAGCAGCAGCGGCGAGAAGAACCGCTCTGCTCGGTGGACTCGGAGCCGCCCAGTAGACTATCGGCGGGGGGCGTGGCATATCACTGTACTCGCGGCCCCGAGCCAAAAATAAAACCAGAGATGAGCATGCATTTTTTATTTCGTCTATATACATCTCTATACATATTACGCCCAGCTGGATATACTATATGGCCATTATTTTTATATTATTATATACATCTCATCATCATCGGAATAATACAGACATAGTATACTTTATAAAATATAGTCTATATGCGTCATGATGTTCTATATACGTATAATGTATAGCTCACGAAAATGGACGTTTCTGCTGCTGTTGACGATGCGGGGCGACGAGTAGTCGAATAAGCGGTCCGCCGCCGCCGCCGCCACGTTTTCCCGATAATGCATCAGCACCTTCGATTTTCAACTGATGATGTATTTTATTGCACTGTGCTCCATGACGAATAAGCGACGATTCAAATACCGCTCGGAACATGCTCATTCAACTGATGCGTGTGTTATTGCGACAATCGCGAGCACGCACCGATTGCTATACTGCCTCGCGTTATATATGTATACTATATATTATGCGTATATTATTCACTCGACTATATATATATATATATATTGCATCTGGCACCGGCGGGGGCATCGACAAAAAGAGTATACGCGTATACTATATAGAATTATATTCAACACTCGCTCGCTTTCTTTCTGTTATGCTCAACTCTCTCTCTCTCTCTCTCTCTCTATTATAACAGAGGCGCGCATGCATGCAGAGGGGACAGCTCGATCTTAGCTCGATATTTATTGACTATATTTGGACCTCGTTCTCGCGAGATGTCGCTACTTTCATCCGCTCCCCCCCCCCGCATGCATTGTATACATATATATTACTCTGCATATGGTATACCATATACATAATATATATGTAAATAAAAATGAATTGCCAGGCATGTATGACGGAGCATCGCTCCGTCGAGAATGGCTCGCCGCATCTATTTGGCTGATGATTCGTTTTTTATTGTCAGCAGAACAAGGTTTGTATGTCAGAATATTCACTATAGACATACGCAAATTACATTTTATGAGAGAACAATGTTTATGTACGGACTTTTTATTCCGACATTGCAACGGCGGAAACGGAACATTTTTTTATATTTCACATGTTCCGGACGTGATAACTTTTTCAATAATAATTTCTACATTATTGTGATTATTTAATATATATATATATATCACGCTTAATAAAGTCAAGACTTCATCAAGAGAAAAGAAATCCACGAATTCAAGCAAAATAATAAACTGATTTTTCGATAGCTTGTTCAATTTTTCAATATAAATTCTCAAGTTGCATTTTCCTTATCGCAATAAAAAAATTTTTCAAGGTATACATCCCCCTTTCCATTTTTTCAAAAAATCTTCAAAAAGTGATACCTTTTTGAAAAATTGATGAATAAACACATAATTCCTGCGCCATTCGCTTCGTTTTGCAATAAACTTTGAGAATCATTTCTTTTTTTTCGACTTTAAGAGTCTATCAGATTGAAAATTTTCCGTAGATAACGAAAATGATAATGATGATTCGGGGCCAAATCCAAGAGTTCATATTGAAAAATTCGAAAAAGTGGTGGAAAATTCAGTTTTTTCGTTTTTCGAAAAATTTATTGCCCATTTTATTCTGCTTACTACTTTTACTGATTTATGATTAAAAAATAATGATTTTGTCCATTTTTATACGTTCAACTCAAATATCTTTGAAATATAGTGAGATTAACGAAAAATTCACACAAGGTAACTTTTTTGTAGAGCATTCAATTTCCTACAAATATATGCCAAGCGACTTATTTGTCTGACGTATCGGTTGAGTTGTTTAAAAAAATGTAACTTTTTAAAAAATGAAAATCGAAAAGTGCGCTGTGCCCCTTGTTAATATTTTTAAAGAGAGCTCAAATTGTCGTACAGGCTTCTTTTTATATGCGTATAATAAAAATAGAACTTTCAAACCTGTTTTCGCTAAAAAAGAAATTTTTTTTTTTTTTCAATCACCCCAATATACATGGTATGTTATACACGCATGGTGCGGAGAATGTTTCCCAAGGACACTTTGGCTCACGCGGGGATATGTAATTATTTGAAAAGAGAGAAAAAAATAATTATGAGAGAGAGATGAGGTCACGATATGCGGCTGCGGTGGACGGGGGAGAAAATAAATAAAAGTATACAGATAAAGGGAGAGGGAGAAAGCTCGATGAGATGATTGAACGCTGCCGAATGGGGTCGATCGCAGAGCGTATACTATATACGTATACTGTATAGGTATATATATTAAGTGTATATATGTATGTATATACGTATGCGTATGGGCGTGCCGTATATCGCAATCAATTTAATGAAGATACACGCGTTCTTCTTCTTCTTCTTCTGCTGCTGCTGCTGCTCCTCATGCTATTTCTTATTGCTTTGATTCCCGTCTCGCCCAGAGTATATATATGGATATACATTTTATGTATAGTTTAACACTGCGCGAGGCTTCGAAATAAGCAGGATTTCTGCGGGTGGGCGGCCTCGTCGCGACGATCATCAATCCCCGTACTGCCGACTTCAATTAATGTCTCGTTCACCGCCGATCGGTCCGATCACGCTGCGTGTCGACTTGAAAAGAAAAAGAAAAAAAAAACACATACCTTAAAAGATAGGGGATGAAAGAGAGAAAGAAACAGGAGAGGATCAAGGAACACCTTGGGTGGTCAACTTATTGCAATCAGGGTATAAAAATTCGAAAGACACACACACGTTCCACACGCGACGGGGCGACCGACGGATTTCACTTATTGGATCTCTATTTTTCTCCCTTTAAAGCCCGGCACGTTATTTCCTCGGGTTGCTCGGGCGCGTTTCTGCGCCTGCTGCTTCGCTATCTCGGCGACGCGTATAATGAAGAAAAAACGTCGAGAACCGAGCGAAAATAGTGTTCCGGGCACCAGCATACTTTTTATAATTATTTACATTCAACTCTTAAACATATGTATGTTGTATTAATGGGCCAGGAATAAGCTGCTCCAAGGAAAAGCATATCCGCAATAATTCAACAATTTATTATTTATTCCCTTATATTTTCGATATAAGGGCATATAAATCAGAAAATATCTCTCACTCTTTTACTATATAAAAAAGTTTGTGCAGGATCAATAACTGCATGCTTATATGTATAATATGTATATAGTATACGCATATACCCTATATATTCTGTATATGGTACACACGTTTATATCCGCAAGCACTGTACATACATCATATTATATAAATATAAACAAAACATATATTATTCGTTGGTCGAACACAAAACTTTGTTTGTAATACAATATATTGGACACTTTTTGTTGCGCATGCACGCATAAAGTAATAATCCCGCCGCAGCGAAAATAATGCTACCGGACTGAATCACGTTCAACGTATTGTACGTATACGTATCATTTAAAAATTTAAAAAAAGTTACTAATGCTCATTATTATTACGTATGTGTATAATAAGAGTAGAAAAAAAATTTTATAGACGATATGAACGATATTGAAGGCCGCGTATAAAAGCGATTTTGAAATGTCCAAGTTTCATTATTGAGGCAACAATGTGTAATAATAATGAATAATGAATAAACTGAGAGCCGCAGATTGAAATAGGGTTGATGAATGTGATAGATGGGCGCGATTATCGCTCCAAGGATGACGTGGCGCGTATACGACGCGTAGTATTATATCGGAGTGAATAAGCCTCGCCAGCTTTCTCTCCTCTCATCTCGCATATTGCGTGTGTTTTTCCCGGTCTATTGAGAATATACAGTTTGTCTTTGAGCGTAAATATTGAGACACTACTATTAGGGTGTGGCTCCCTCTCTCTGTTTCTCCGCTATAGTATATATATATATGCGTATACATATACCTTGTATATCATCTTATTCGCATGCGTGTCATCATTAATTTATTGACAAATATTATTAGGGTGATTGAAAAAAATGTTGTTTTTTTCTTTATTTTTTCGCGGAAATGAGTTTTTAAGTTTTATTTACACATAAAAACGAAGAGTTTGAGCTCTTTCTATTAACATTAACGCGAGAGTGTGCGCGCGCGCGCATCGCACTATTCAATTTTCCATAAGATTAACACGGGAATAGTTACGTCAGATAAAAAAAGTCCTAGTACATATTTGTAGAGAATTTAACGCTCTACAAGACGGGTCTCTTGACATTTTTCGATTAGTGCACTCATTAAAAAGTTATTCAAGATCAAAGTTGAATTTTCCATCAATTTGATCGATTTTTCAATGCGTGTTACAGCGGAATTATAATAATATCGTTTCATCGAATAAATATGCCCCAAACCTCCATGTTAAACATAAATTGAATAATAAGCTTCAAGCGAGATATACATATAATATGTAGTATTCACATGGTGGGGGATGAGGAGGGAAATGTATAAATAAGTTGAATAAGCGCTGAAACATCAGAGAGTGTAGCTGATGATCGATCCCTGATGTACATATACATATGTACACTTGTATACTATATACATATGCATAGATTTTATTGAAAGGTCAAAGACACGGCTTTTATCCGGAGCAAACAATAATAATATTACATATATCGGCATCAGTTACATATACTCTATATATGTGTTGCATATATATACATATATGTATACGGAAGGCATATCACATTTTATTGTACGTGCTATACTCTATATTTTGTTTTTGTCTCTCCTTCATTATGTTGCAATATATTGGCCATTTGCCCAACATCAGAGGCGAATCCTCGCCTAGCTCCTCAGCATACGACTCATCACCCTGTGTGTCTCACTTAATATGTATATACACGCCACATATAGTATATTCATACGGGTGGCGGTGGTGGCAGGAGGGGGGAGCTTATCGGTTTCAATAAGCCAAAAATTGACAGATGTTGCCATTTTTCAATCTCCGATGTCGATGGCATCGATTACGAAAATAAGCATCGCAGTTTGCATATTATTCATACTATATCACCGCCTTTATATAGTCTATGAGCTAATTTGGCTGAAACTTTTTCCATCTTTTTGTACTCTATTTTGAAAACCTTAAAGTTTCCTTAAAGAGCCATAACTTTGTCAAAAATTGAGTTATCGCGACGTTTTTTTATTTTCCTCATTAGATGTACTTTTAAATAAAAAATGTGGTATATAGTATACATAATATATACAGGATGGTGGACGAGAATAAAACGGTTAGGTTTTCGCGATGAATGAATAAAGTGGCGCCATCGTTGGGAATGGAGTACTATTGGCAGGTAAGCAGGTAAATAAGACACTGTGGGTAGTCGACGGTGGTAGTCGTTAAAGTTGTTCTTGTGCTATTGACACACATGCCGAGGACTCTGCAGCAGCAGCAGCAGGCGTATGCGCGTAGTACATACACATCGCTAGCCGATACGTAAGATTTCTTCAATCACTGTATACTCTTATTATCGAGATTCGCACACCGGCCGAGCTTGTACACAAATAATAATAATATATACATATATTATAAAAACTGAAATACCCCATTAAAATTGAAAAGTTAATACAAAAGCACTGCTCCATGCAATAATTGTATACGCACATGTCAAATTTTACACCCCCCGCATGCTATTATGGTATATGCCCGTGTGTATATAACAAAAGAATAAAATTGATAGAAATAAAATGTAGGTTGAAAATAATAAGTGATGAGCCCGAGTGAGGAGTTATATCTTATCTTTGCACGCGATAATCGCGGAGCGGGATATAGTATATAATAATACTGCACATATGTATATTGTATAATATATATATATATATATTAGGGTGCGATTCAAAATAAAGAAGCTTTTTTATTTTATCTCGGATATAGAGAGGTTTTTAAGTTTTATTTATACATAAAAAGGAAGAAAAATATTAACGCAGGGGGCACACGACACTTTTCGACTTTTCCGCATAAGATTAACGCATATGCGGGAGTAGTTACGTCAGACAAATAAGTCGCTTGGCATATAGTATTTTTGTATAAGAAATTGAAGGCTGTACAAAAAAGTGATCTTGTGATCACTATATCGTTAATCTAATGCATCATTTCAAAGATATTCGAGATCAAAGCTGGAAAAATGGAAAAAATAATTATTTTTGCATTGCAGCAAAAATGTGCACTTAAAGTACACATATAGTAAGCAGAATAAAAATGGGCAATATTTATACAATATATATGTTTTTGTAGGAAAGACTATGGCTGATGTTGAAAATTGGTGTCTCATCGTGTTTAGTCGATTAGATGAAGCGTCAAGATTTTTTTGAAACTCCCTAGGAATAATATAATAATGAAACAATAAGTGCGGTAGGGCAAAGAGTGGAGTGGAGAGGAGATGAGGAAAGACGAGACTCGGGGCGGGAGCAGGATCGCCGCCGCCGCTGCCGCCGCCGCGGACATAACGGAGCTCTGCACTCGCTGGAAGCCGAGAGAGAGAGAGAGAGAGAGAGAGGTTATAGAGTATATATATATATATATATATATATATATATACTTGTTCGCGTTTTTATCTTTTTGTTTTATTTCCTTAACAAAAGCGGGCGCGCACAGCTCGAAAAAGACGGCGTTGGCGCACGTACACAGTGCCGATCTGCCGGTCTCGCGTATCGCGCGCGCATATTGTAGTATGCCTATTATACGCTTTACAAATGTTAACTTCCTCGCGGCTCTATATAAATAAGACGTATTTTTTTCAAACTATACATATATGCAGGTATATCCTATACCTTGTTGTTTATTTTGTCATTATATATGTCGCTATATATAAAATATGCACATATGTATAACAAAAATAACGTATACAATATATATACGTGCGCGGAAAAGTATAATGATATATATATAGTATAGCTGGCGTGCTCATCAGCTATATAATACATCTATCTCTAAAATTGATATTATTCATCATTTACGTGGAATATATACGCAGCATCGTACAGCATCGCACGTACCTCTCACATACGGTATATACTATATATATATATTGCGGGCTTTTTCGGTAAGCAGCGGAAAATCATCATATTTTATTCATACATATATGTATGTGTGCATGTATATGATCTTTGATGCATCATCATTACATAGATTGAGATTAATGCACGCGTTAATAACATCAAGTATACGCACATACAATGTAGAATATATACTTTGATTTGCGGATTATTTTTGTCGATGCATATTATCTTATTATATTATAATACTTGCATATATGCGCGTATACGCATCGCGTGAAAATAATATATGCACACGGGAATAATCTTAATGACGATCGATATAAGCTATGTATACGCATAGTGTATAGGCCCAATAAATATACTTGTGTAAAAAAGACATGAGGCCTCTAATCGATAAATCGGGGATCGACGAATCAATTGATGTTTGAACGCGATTCATTTCGTTTTGCAATAATATTCAGGAATAACCTATTATCGTCGAGAATAACAGCACGAAAAGATATGCGCCGCTTGAAATTTGGAGATTTTCCTATTTTCGCGGATTCTCGATAAATCAGGCTGATGCGGAGGTCCTCGAACACACACACGCTACATTTTCAGAGCTCATGTGAAACACATCTCATTGCAACACAATTATTTATTATTTATATCCATCAATATACGGACCAATATATGGACAGAGATATATACGTGAATAGATCAAGGATATGGTAAACATAAAAAAAAAGAGAGAGAGAGAGAGAGAGAGAGAGAGAGAGAGAGAGAAACCGAACAAGGTCTTGATAGTTTGGATTTTATCAAGTGTCGTGGGGTAAAACGTGTGTGTGCGTCGGTTCTTGCAATAATACAAGGTAGTTCGTTATACCGAAAAACATTTCCTTGCAATTTGACAAATTCAATCGAGTCTCCGCACAGCGTTATTTTCAATCATACAAAAAGTGAATAGTGTCTTTAGTGTGTTTCTAATTTATATAATATCGTTTCGAAATACTTAATAAAAATATGTCAGTGTGGGCGAAAGTGCTGTCTTTATGAATAAAACTGATTTCGTCAAGAGAAAGGTAAGACGCATCGCAAATTGAAATTTTCATGGGTCCACGAGACCCAGTGTGACTCGTATAAATTTCTTGAAATTCTTTTTTTCGCTTTTAAGAGCCTATTCGATCGGACATTTTTCGTACATAACGACAATGATTATTATATTTGGGACACACAATCTAAATATTTAAAAATTGAAAAATACAAAAGACTGATGATCGAAAAGTCAGTTTGTTCGATTTTTCAAGATGAATTCTTGGATCCCGCCCGGAGAATAATTAACATTATTTTTTCCACTTTTCCAAAAATCTACATCGAGTGATAACTTTTTTTTAAATTGATGAATTAACATTATATATATATACGATATACGATACTCGATCGGAAATTTCCCGTAGATAACGAAAATACTACTTATTTGGGGCAAAATTCAAGAATTCATATTGAAATATCCAAAAAACCGACTTTTCGATCAGATTTTCGAATTTTTCAATATAAATTCTTGAATTTCGCCCCAAATAAGTATAGTATTTTCATTATCTACAAGAAATTTCCGATCGAATATAGAGGCTTTTAAAATAAAATAAAATAAAAAAATTGAAAAAATTTTGTATATTTCCATGTTTTCAAAAATCTTCAAGGCGTCATAACTTTTTATATAATTAATATTTTAACGTGATTCCTACGCCATTCGCATGGTTTTGCAAAAAACTTAAAAAATCACGCACTTTATAAAGTTGATTTCGTCAAGGAAAAGGAAATATATATCGAAACTTGAAATTTTTCCAAGTCCACGAGACCCGCATGCAGTGTGTGACTCACCAAAGTTTATGAAATTTTTTTCGATTTTAAAAGCCCATTCGCTTGGAAATTTTCCGTAGTTAACGAAAATGTTAATTATTCAGCGCGATATTCAATAAATCATGTTGAATGAGCCAAAAAATTGACTTTTGGATCAGTTTTATCAATTTTTCAATATTATTGGATTGCGCCTCCCCCCTCCCCCGGATTAGAAGTAATATTTCTGTTATCTACAGGAAATTTTGCGATAAAATATTTTATGAATAAAAAAAACATGAATCGCATAAGCAATTATTCGGAATATGGAGCGTATTATGCGCGAGGTTATATGAAATATATGCGGCTAGAAGAATCGCAAAATATTAATTCAATAAAATGTATGGAAAAGGAAAAAAATGTTTTATGAGAAATAAAACATTGAAAATCGCCACCGCTAGAAAAATTTATCAAGTGCTGAAATTTGGTGTGGCATCTTTTTTTTATCATTCCGAAGAGATTTTTTTGGACCACCCTAGTGTATATATATATATATAATATATATGTACAATATGTATATGAAACAGGCGGTAATTCCGCGGCTTATGAACCATCAGCAAATCGAATATCGAAATCTAGATTAACCGTCTCCATCAAGAGAAAACATATACGGCCCGATTATTATCGTTGTTATATTATTATAGTCTTGTTGTTATCATCCGTTATTTATTAATACGCCGATTAATCATATTATAAAAATTATATATCCTTCTGTGTGTCTATATACTATATACATAAATAAAGAGCTCTGATTATGACGTGAACGGCTCGTGTATTGCTGCTGCTGCTGCAGCTGATGCTGTTGCTATATATTACAATAAATAATCGATTTATTTTATATTTTTTATTCCCATTTATCGACAAGATAACTTTCGTTGTGTAGTAGTCTCCATATATGCGTATAATTAAAAAACATGCGTATAAATAATTGATCAAATACGAGTTGTTATATATTCATATACTATATAATCCTATATTAAAAATGACATGAGGCCTCTAATCTATTCATCTGAATATGAAGCGCAATGTGCGGAGAGCGCATTAATTTTTAGCTAATATCTATACTCATAAAAACAATGCAATGTGCGCTACTTTCGAAATAATGACCTTGATGTTTGAAACATTAATTTCGTCTTGCTAAAGTTTTCAGGAATTATACCTATTATGAATTCGATATCGTCGAGGACACGAAAAGATATGGCCCCGTGAAATGTTGAGATATTCCTATTATTTTTGATTAAAGGAGGTCCTCGAATACGCTTAATTTTCGCAGCTTGTATGAACTAAATTAATTGCAACACAATTATCTATTACTCATGTCAAATATACCTGAATAATTCGGGGATAGTAAACATAAAGACAAAAAAGGGAGAGAAAATTCGTCAAGCGTATAATAATGAGAAAAAAAAAAATGTTTCAAATTTTGGTTATTAACCCGTGGGTCATTAAGGTTTGACCATGGTGATCGCGGTCGAGTGAAAAACCGATTAAGGTCTTCATTGTTCGGTTTCATGACGAAATTTGGAATCAGTAGCCCGGCAGAAAGTGTCGGGGTAAGACGTGTCGCGGGTCTTACAAGGTAGACCTCATTACCGAAAAACAATTAGTAACAATTGGACAAGTTCAATCGAGTGTCAGTTCCAGTCATTTTCATCAGTCATACGAAAAGTCAATAGTTTAGTGTAGTTTCAAATTTATCATATCGATTATTCAAAATACTTGTTTAAATAATGATGTATCCTATATTGAAAAATAACAGATTAAACCTCTAATCAATAAAGAGAGTCCATTATGCAAAGTTGTACGAAGTATGGGCCTTGAAGAATAGCAATAAAATACATATCGCAATTGAAAGGTGCTGTGAAAAAACGCGGCCGCGTTGTCGCTCGCCTTATGGAATATATAGTATATAAGTAGTGCATGTGGGTCGTCTCTAAAATATTATATGCGAATAAAGAATTCGATTGCGCTTGTATATTGGTGTCCAGCGGGTCCGGATTATACACACACGTACGTAAGATACTCATCATGATCGCGCGGTATACTATATATATATATATATAGTATTGCCGCGTTCGGTCACGGCTCGGTCAGAGGTTAGAAAGTGGGGCTTCGTCTTTAATACATATACTATACATATACGCGTGTATATACTATATATACAATGTAGCATTAACACACTTTTAATACGCTCTTGAGCAAAAAATGTCCAACCCATGCCTCAACGTTGACGAACAACGATATAACAATGTCTATATAATAACGAAGCTTTTATTTATTCTTTAGATGCTTATTACTTGCTTATATATAGTTCATTGTGACGCTAAAATAATATTTTTTTCAAATTTTACCTCAAATATCTTTGAAACGATGAGATGATTTGAAACGATGATTTCCTACGAAAATAATATGCCTTTTAAATGACTCCAAATTTGATATACTTACAGCAAGATATACGAATAATTTTTCCGTTAAAGAGACTAATTAAAAATCGAAAATTCCGATGCGGAGATTGTTGCTATCAATTTATAAAAATAATACTTGGTATAAGAGTTCTCTCTATATATAGAGGTGCTCAGAAACAAGATTTTCAATGGTTGAAGAGAATTAAAAAAAAAAAAAAAAGTCACTGTTTTTTACCCTCCCTAATATATCCGCACTGCACACGCATACACACAATTTGTATTGTGTTGTATAAATTGAAATCTTTCTTTTTAAATATACTATGTATATAGCGTGAACTCGTTGAGTGATGGAGTGGAACATCGAAAATTGGGTCCAAGCCGTTGAGAGCACTGGAACGTGGAATAAGCGATGAGATGGTACAACACGCTAATAATCTCGCTTTTCGAATTGAAGAGCGCGCCAAAGGCAGCATAAAAAAAAAGAAGAAGAAAAGAAAAACTAGTTTAGCGTGTAGAACTATACGCGCGGTAGAAGTGAAACTTCCTCCTGATAGTATGTGTTGTCCGATGAGGTTGGTTGTTAAGATCATTCGCATTTTGTAAATTTTATCAAGTATTTTCCAAATTTTTATTGACAAATATTAAATGAATTTATATTGTGTACAAACTTAATTATTTCCTCGATTGATTAAATTGACGAAATATATTATATACTATATATGATCATGAGTTATCTTATCTTATTAATATATATAAATGTAAATGTTTGTATGTTTGGATGTTTGTTACTCAATAACGCAAAAACTTGAATAAATTTGTCATATAGAGACTGAGTTTTAAACGTCGATTTCAACGTAGGCTACTTTTTTTAAACTCCCATCGTGACGACAGATGGCAATGCAGAGTATTAAATTCTCTATAGAAATCGATCGATTGACTTGACATTTTTACTAGACATTGCATTTTAACAAAACTTAATGTTTGTATAGACTTATTTTTATTTCGATATTTTGCAGCGGAAACGGAATATTTGAAAATATATTTGACAATAAATGACCATCTTCAAGACGTGATCAATTTTAAAATATATTAACATGATTCTAGGGGCATTCTCTTCATTTTGCAAAAATCTTTAAAAATCACTCAAATGACATTGAATTTGTCAACGAATTAAGCGAAAATGAATTCTTGAATTCTGCCTCGAATAAGTAGCATTTTCGTTATCTACAGGAAATTTCCGATCGAATAACGTCTTAAAACGGATAAACAAAAAATTTGAAAAATTTTGCCAATTTTTCAAGGTATATATACCCCTTTCCATTTATTCAAAAATCTTCAAGGCGTCATAACTTTTTAAAAAATGCATATATTGACGCAATTCCAACGCCATTCGCTTAGTTTTGCAAAAATCTTGAAAAATCACACTTTATTGAGTTGATTTCGTGAAGAAAACGGAAAGATATTGCTAATTGAAATTTTCATGGGTCCATGAGACCAAGTGTGACTCACCAAATTCTTTGAAATCTTTTATTTTTTTTTCGATTTTAAGAGCCTATTAGATCGGAATTTTCCCATAGACGATGAAAATGTAAATTATTTGGGGCGAAATTGAAGAATCCATATTGAATGAACTAAAAAACTGAATTTTGGATCAGTTTTTTCCATAACCGCCAAGGCGCCAAGTCTGCTATAGTATACACAAATTGGGAAATCTATTTTTGCAAGTATCTCATTTTTCAATTGCCAATAGATTTTTATTAAATAAATATCTTAGTTTGAAAAGTACATGTGTAAATTTGAGAATTAACAGGGTGTTTCGCGTGATTTATATTGTTCTTAATGGGATAACGAAATGTCAGCTCTCTATTAGTTGTATCAAGCTCAAGTTCATTGACGAGATTAAAATAATTCTGTAAACAGACTGAGGCAATGATGAACGCGGTGCCATTGATGTATATATGCGAGAGAGAAAGTTATTGTCACTCAGTTCACTCATCTTATTCCTTTTTATTCCCGACTGCATAACTGTATACATATACTATATGTATATACGTATAGTATACTAGCCGGATAAAATGAAAATTAGTAGAGTTGGCATGGCGAATAGTATAAATAATAAGCATATATACAGAGAGTGCGTGTATGTCTGATGCGTTTGTATAGAATATAATAGGACATGAGGCATATTACCGTTAGAGCCCGTCACGCTGCGAAGAGATGGTAACACCGCGCGGAAGCACCATATAGAGCCCGCCGATCCGTATAGTATATATACTCTGCTATTATAGTAGAGACGAGACGTACGGCGGCGGGCTGTGCGCGCTGCTGCTGCGTCAGCAGCACTTTCAGCTCATCCTTTCAGCTCCTCTCACGCTCTTCTCCGATCCCTTATTATTTTCATTATATTTTCTTTCCCAGTTCAACACACGGGATTTTAATTTTAATTTTCCGCTAAATAAAATGCATTTAAAGCGCGCTTTTAACATTTAACTTTTGCGCTATATATATATATATATATATATATATATATATATGCGTATATCAGCAAATATTATTTATACATACTATAGTATATCAGCTCAACACACGCTTCATCTAATTGTTTGAATAACACAAGAGACTTTTCCAGATCAGTCAATTTCCTACAAATTATTCATTTATTATACAAAAATAATCATATTTTCAATTTATGGTCCAATTACTTTGACCTCAAATATCGCGGCGCTTCAAAATGGTGAGATATTAATGAAAAATTCACAAGATAACTTTATCGTAGGGCCTTTCGTAATTTCCTACAAAAATATGCCTTTTAAATGACTCCAAGTGTTTGATATGCAGCAAAATATATAAATCATTTTTCCATAAGAGACTAATTAAATATCGAAAATTGCGATGCGTAGATTTGTTCCTATAAATTTAAAGATGAGTCAATCTAGAGATTCAATGGCCGAAGAGAACAAATAAAAACGTTACTTATTTTCCTTTGACCTGCTCTAATAAAATATATATTATATAATATATACAACGCGCTTTTGTTCTCGATCAATCTCATATCTCCCTTTTATTCCGCATTAAAGCAGTATAAGCACATATACTGTTGTTATTATAATAAGAACATGAAATTAAAAAAAAAAAACTTGAAATTGAGTTTGCGTGCGCATATACATCAACGACACACACACCTATTATTATATAATAGTAAAAAATGAGAAAAACGGGAGAACAACGAGAAAGTCACTGCTTTACACTTATTTCGACCAATTATATATTAGCGTTTCTTTCTCTCTCTCTCTCTCTCTGTCTCTATATGTATATAATAGAAGGAATCAAATGACGCGGGGTGTGATAAAGGGAAAGAGAGCAATAATGTGGATGAAAAATAAAGTGAAATGAAATATAGTTAACGCAAAGGCGCTTATTATTTCGGGAATAAGGTGAGACACGCGCAGTATATAACCGCGCGATGGACAGACAGATTGCGCAAATGCATTGTCGTTCCCCGCGTCGACCAGTGTGTATACGCATATATATACTATATATGATGCGTACAGATAAATATAGGCATACTATATGCGAGAGCATCAATATCTGTGTGTCTTATTGCGTATGCATATCATCATCATCATCATCATCATCAGCTATATATGTACGCGGATATACTATATTATCTATATTTACAAAAGACATGGGGCCTCTAATCGATTCATCGGAATAGAGCCTGTATTATGCGGAGCGCATTGACTTTTGGCTAATCTCTACTCATTAGAAAAACAATTTGACGTGCGTCCAAATTTTTCATGGGTCCCAATGTGACTCACCAAATTTTTTGAAATTTTTTTATCAATTTTAAGAGCCTATTCGATCGGAAATTTCCCGTAAATACCGAAAATGATAATTATTTGGGGTGAAATTGAAGAATTCATATTGAATAAACCAAAAAACTGACTATTGGATCAGTTTTTTCAATTTTTCAATATCAATTATTGGATTACGCCCCGAATAA
>JAPYYW010002261.1:0-25000 GCA_030522545.1 Cremastinae sp. A BG-2022a | reverse complement strand
GATTTTCAGAGCTCTCCCATAAGAGCACGTGTTAAATATCGCAATTTTTAACTCTAAATATCTTGACTTCTGGACGGTGAAGCTTGTTGAAATTTTGCAACAATTTTTTATGGTACTTTAAAGAAGTTATCCTCAGTTTTTAATAAAAATCTCATTACTTTATTATTCATGATTTCCATAGGCATATAACGAGCACATATCACATTGGATGACCTTGAATTTTGAGTACGTTGTTCTTGAAGCGATTTGCAACAACTTTTCTAAATAAACTTAAGCTCAAAAATCATATGGTACAGAGATAAATGAAGAAACAAATTTTTGATCTGACAGTAGTGTTAGAACTACCTTAATATTTAAAATTTAGACAATTATTTATTGTTTCTATAAAAAAAGTGAACAACATTTTTCAATATTCATTCAATATTGTGCAAGAGTATAAAAAAAATTCGTCGGAATGAGATATCTCGAAAATAAGTCAATATTTAATCAATGAGGAATAAATTCGTAACTCAATGTGGATTTTTCATCCAGTCATTTTGCAGAAATTTTAAGAATCGAGATTAAAATTGATTTTACGAGCGATTGATGGTAAGATACTCGAACTCACCGAAAGGGAAAATAGTTTGAACAACCAAAATCGCAGACCGGCTGATGTTGCTTCAGATTCCTGGACCTCGCTCGAGGTTATCGAAACACAAAGGGGTTTGTTTACCTCTACGAGCACACGTTCCTCTTATCATGATCGATAGGGAAAACAATCACGAGTTTTTTAATTAACAGGACGAATGAGTAAACAACTCATATTCTCAAACACAAGACGAAAATCATGACAATTGTTCCACGAAAACTGTTAAAAAAAGTTGCGAAAACGATCTTTAACCTTTGATCGCCATTTTGTTTGCGCAACCGCAACGGACATTGCGCATGCGCCAGATTTTTCGAATCCTCGTAAATAAGTGAAAATAAAATAATTATTTTTAAGGGTGTTGAGTCCATGTAGCAAAAAAATCGAAAGTTTGACAACGTTTTTATCCTATACGAAGGCGTTTGAGTAAAAAATTTATTAAGAAAAGTTGCTGGAAATCAATTGAAGAAAAACATGTGTTTGAAATTCAAGGTCGTCCAATGACAGGTCGACTCTCTATGTGATTGCACGAAAAAAAATTATGAAATTTTTTTGAAAAATTATATGAAGCTTCTTTAAAATCATACAAAGATCATCGCAAAATTTCACTTAAATTAGGAAGCTTGTTACTAAGATATTTATTAGAGAATATTGCAACTTTGAACACGTACTCTTATGTGGGAAGGTACAAAAAATAGCCATTTTTAACAATTAATATCTTAATGAGGAGCTTCCTAATCGTCGTGAAATTTTTGCACAACATTTTAGAGATGTTACTTAATATTATGTAAAATTTTCATAAATTTTCGATTTTTAACACAATATCCTTAAAGCTAATACAAAGCAACGGGATTTTAGTACAATAACGACAAATTGGATTCATTGTCTTTATTACATACTCACAAATGTATGTGTAACAAAACTGTATACAAATACCTACGACACGATGAACGAAGAAAGCGGGGTTTTCAAGAAATTTATCATTTTGTCGAATTTTCTTAAGTACGTATCAAAACGAATATCAAACATTTTGAAACGAAACATAATTTCTTTTATTACTTTTAGAATGATTTTTTTTCACGAGCGAATGAATGACTGAAAGACAGAGAGCGATTTATTGAGATTTTCTCGGCAATGGCAGCAAATCTTTTTTTCTCATCCTGGTAAAAATAGTGGCACAAACAATGGCAAGCTTTTTCCAATAAATAAAAAACTGGCATTTTAATTTAAGGCAAATCAATACTAAGGTTCAAAAAATTTATATAAATTTTGGAATAATGTTTTTTTTTTCGAAATATTCATCGACGCAGTTCTCTTATTTTCAAACAATATTACTATTAAATAATTACGTAAATGTTTGATAGTTCGATACTGACGTAGATAAATGTGAAGACAAAATTCTTTTAATTCTTATCTTTAGAGATCATATGTTTGTTGCGTGCAAATATTTACTGTTTTTCTTTATTACAATGTCGAAATATCTTATCGAAAAAAACTATATGAGAAATTTTTTTTTTCCATTTGTGCCCCCGAAAATTTTGTGATGTAACGTGTATATTATTTAACGATGGAACTGTTACGAAAAGCAGGATACAGCCTCGTAACGAAAGTTCAAAAAACGAGACTCTTATGCTAGATAAATTAAAAGTTGCTCACTAAAGTTTTATTTTTTTTTCTGACTTAACTCGTTCCATCAATAATTTGTACTTTGTTATCCTTATGCATAATTTTATCAGTTAGAATTTACTTTGGGTAACTCGAGCTCCGTTCTTCGTTTCTTCTCATGCTTTTGGGATCTCAGTTCGAAGGAACAGTATTTGCGGATTCTGTCTAAAACTCAAGACTTTTTGTCAATTTCTATCTTTTTGCACATCATTTTTATAAAAAAAAAACTCAATAACTGTTGCGTTTTGGTGAAGTACGGCCGCTCGTCGATCTCTTAATGCGCGTTTCGGTGACGTAGAAAAATATTGGAAAAATCAATGATTCAGCAGCTCGCAAGGAAGATTTCATTCTTTTCTCGGCATTATATTTTCCCGAGCTGATGATTTTCTCGTGATGGCATTCACAGTAAAAATATGTACTTTCAAGGCACATTCGTTACTTTTCTCCGCACGGAAGGAGATTTATCCACGATCCTTGTTTCGATCCAAGAAAGGCAGACTCGTTTTTTTTTCATACTTAATTTTTTTTCAGTGCAGTCTTTTTCTAAACTGGAATACCGTGAACTCTGAATCTGTAGAGACAAGTGTATTCGAGCTGCCCATGATTGCTGTGGATTCTTAACTCAACGTATTCGTACGGATCCACAATCTCTTTGTTCTAATAATAAAAGTAGAAATTTTACGTTAAAAGGAATATTAAAAAATGTTTAGAAGTAACACGAGAAGTAAGTGTTCGTCTAAATCATTTTTTGTGAGTCATTCTAATTCTTAAAGACTATTAAAATGAAAAAAATGTTACCTGCACCGAAAAATATTGCAAACTTTCATCGGAATCGGCGAATTCGTATTCGCCAAACATAACTGGATCGACGTCGCTCTCATTTTTAAGACCCTGTATGTAAAATTAAAAGAAAAAATGTTAATAGCAATTAATAATTATTCGTAAATAATATATGTAGCATTTACAATCGTAAATTTACCCAAACGTTGAATTTTCTCGGGGCACTTTTCATTTCGCTATTTGGCAACAGAGAACGCGGTGCGTGTTCCAAAGTGAAGCCAGTCACACGGATGAAACTTCGCAACTTGATGAGCAGATAGCCCGGAAAATCTTGAAAAGCCCAACAAACTCCGGGCTGGAGATGATTGCCCTGGATCACTGTGCGTGGATTGTTGTTCTCGTAGAATAACGTAAAACCGAGCAATTTGAAGGCTCGCGTGTGAACGTTGTAACGTTGAGTGCAACGGGTGCTTATTACTTGGCCACCTAAAATTTTTACACTCGTATTAATGAAAATTAAAAATAAAATAGTCTCCAATTTCTCGACACTGGCAAAAATTTCTTTTCAGCCCTTTACGTTATTTATAAAATATAGTTTTTTTTTCAGATCTGTACCTGCGGATTCGAGAGCGTAGTCCACTCTTCCGGTTTTGTCGGCATCGTAAATCTTCAGAACTTGATTGACAATTTTTCGAATGTCCTCGTCCGACAAGATTGATCTTTCGGTGCAAATATTTTCTCCACTATTGCCGGATTGTTCGGGTGCGATTTTTTTAGAGCTCTCGGTTTCACTCGCCATAATCAAGGTTTGGACAATACGGTTGAGTTCTTCTTTCGAAACTCCAGGACCGAAGTAACCGGCCACGATGCGTTCGACCTGTTTCTCCATATCCTCGTTGCTTGTCAGAATCGCGTTTTTGTCGCAACACGTTTTCAGAGACCCGTACAAGCCTCGCAGAGTCGAGAACTCCAGTTTCAATGCGTTTAGCTCATCGACACTTTCTCTACTCTTTTGGTCGAAGCGATCCTCCATGGTTTGCAATTTTTCGTTGTAACGCTCCCAAACGGTTGAATTTTCTTCACGGAATTCCTCCATCACCGTGTTCAGATTTTTTACTTGTTCCTGGAACATGATCACAAACCTTGAAATTTTGCCCTCTAAACGTTTAGTTCACGAATATTTAATCAATCGAATTTTTACATTTTTAACTGTATTAGCTGTTTCCAACTTTTCTAGCCTTCTGACGAGTGGATCCAAAAGACTCTTTAATCTCGCCTCATCGAATTCAGCCTCTTCCCTCGAGTGGATAAAACCGTAGCCTCTGTCATTGTACTCTCGATTCCAGTTCCCAACCGATGAGAAGAAACCTCCTAAGTTCCATGTTTGCGAGAGTAACCAGAATCCTGAAATAAATGAAGAAAATATTAAATATACGGCAGCAACCTCAAAAAACACACGAACGTTTAGCATTCCAGTCCTTCTCCTGTTACCGTTTGCTAACTGATATGACCTTTGTCAACAAATTCACGTTTTCTTTTTTCTTTCAGGAGACAAAATAGAATTACATTAGCAAATAATTGAGGCAACTTAATTTTTTTTTCACAAACCTAGACGGTAACTGAGAGAAGGATAGACGAAGGAGAACTCACCGTTTGGGACGACTTAGCAAGGAAGCAATCGTCGCGTCCGAAAAGTCCGAGGAGGCTCCATCATTTAAAAATCTACATTTTTCTCATTTCGTCTTCAGTCAAGTCAACCTTCCTCTATCCTTCTCCCATTAAAACGATTAACCCCCTTTTTTTTGAAACCGAGATCTACCGCCATGCCTTTTCTCATTCTATCGCAATAAATTGTGATTCGCTTCCTGGTCGGTTTTATTTTTTAGCATGAACGTGTTTGCGATCGAGACTGTTTTTTTTGTTTCGTGTACGCAGGGTGTGAGAATTCGATTGAGTTATAAAGAAAATTAAGGCGTCGTGATTAGTCCGTAGCAAAAAATGCGAAAGCTCGTTTTTATTTTTTTTACGTCAATATACGAAATAATGATTAACCATTGAAAAAATTGAACGATAAATTATTCTTTTAAATGTAACTTTGTCAATTAGTACATTAGTAAAAACTGTATATAAACCCAACAAAAAAACACTCACAATATTCTTTTTCAAGTTGAAATAAACAAAGCACTTTTATCTGGTAACTTCTATTAAATAACTAATACCATTGATTATTTTGATTAAATTCCCTCACGAGTGAAAGAAACACTATTACGTTTTATAAACGAAAAAAGTTAGCTAATAAATCATTGCAAAATGAAAGAAAAAAAAGCACAGCACACTGATTAGTTACGGGTTAGACTAGGAAAAATCTTGGAAGCTACGAAGCTGTTTGATCGTTTTGTTTTTCTTCGAATTATCACCACGTCACGTTCCACCCGATGTCTTTGAACGATGGAACAGACACGTTCATACTAGGCAACGAAGGTAAGGAAAAATTTTTCATGTTCGTTATAAATGTAACGATGAAGCCGAAATCAAAGAACGTTAGATTCGTCAAATCGTTATAGATGCGATTGGATGTCTCGGTTAAACCATTCTGAACTCTCTGTAGATTGTCCATAGTGGTTAACGAATGCTTTTGTGCGACGTAAGCTCCTGAAACAAAAAGAATACGAAGGCCAGGCTAGCTGTGTTTTTTTTTCTTCCCTCCAATGATCCATCTCTCTCTCTCTCACTCTTTCTCGTTATTTCTTTTTCTTACTGGAATCACATCCCTTGACGTCTTTTTTTCGACGAGCATCCCGATTATTCGACGAGAATACTATAAAACTTTATCAAAATTTTAAAAAATCTGATTAAGAAAACAATGGAAGAATGAAATATCTCACCAGCTAATAAAAGCGGAGGCAAAAAAATGAGCCACAGGACTCTCGAGCGCCTTCTTCTCAGATGCTCCCGGGCGTTTGATGTTCGACTCAGGAGCCAGGTATCCAAGAGTAGTATCCTTACGAGAAGGAAATAAAGATATTGCAATGTACGATCGATCGGAGTCCACACTTTCTGCCATTTGGATTCTAAGATAGGTATACAATTTTTTTTTTAATATTATTGCTCGAATGGAATTTTGTCCATAATGGAAATTTATAAAATATACCTTGATAACGATGATACTCGTGACTAGTCGTTGAGTTTTTTCTTCTTAGCACTCTAATATTAAAAAAATTCCACGCGGCGTAAGACCAGATGGCGACAGTTCGCCAAACGATTTCGGACCACTCGCGAAGTTTCCACGTATTTTCGCGACTTCTGTACCGCGAGGAGACCACCTCGTCTAGCTCTGTGTCCGAGTCGATTTGCGACGAAAGATCGTAACTTAAAATTGAAGAAAAGTTTATAAAGATTATTTGTTGAATTTCAATTTTTTATTATTTGGGACTTTTTATCAAGAATATTTTAATTATTTTACCGATTGCGTCTGGATAGACTGCCTGTGTTTCCGTAAACAATCTCACGGTGACTTTTGTACTGTGCAACATGAGTTTTTTTGTAAATAATAGAACCTCCAGATTTCTCTGTCCGCGCATTATATGATCGCAACCCACACGCGTTCATTTCGTTCTAAAATCAAAAACATCATTTGAATAACTTGAAATATTAACCTTCCGGGATAAAATGACTGTTGATTTGTTTTTTTGTAGTAAAATACGAGAGTATTTAGAAATTTTTTCAGACTTTTCAAATTTGAAAAATGTACAATGTATAATTAGAAATATTATTGAAATATATCTCACCAAACGATTTTGTTCAATGGTTTCTCTAGCATCTCCCTGTTCCATAGACTCGCCAAAACTTTCTCTCGTTCGTGATAGACTCAAGTTTTGTTGACTAAACGAATTGACACTGCCAGTCGTGCTGTTCCCATCCGAGTGAATCGACGGCCGAGACATGTTGGGCATCGCCAAAACTCCCGGAGCGATCTCGTAACGAGACAGAGAATGTTCCGAGTACGTGTAATCGGTTTTTGGAAACACGCTAAAATGTCGTAACACGTTTTATAAAATTAGAAAATTAAAATAACTCTGTCTCGACTTCCTACTTAAGAATAATGTCTCGAATATTGAAATACCAGAGAAGCAATGTACGATGTTTACAAAGTAATCATCAGGGAAAATTCATGAAAAAAAAAATAGCCAATAGAACTCGAGGTCAATGAGACCTGTTCGAATACGAGCGAAGAGTCGAAAATTATAAAATTGAATATATTTACTTCCACCAATCGCCGGCTTGTTTGTATATTTCGTAAGCAGAGCCTGGTCTGCTTGGTGGGTCTTCCTTCTCTCCTTCCTCGGACGAATAATCGCTTGTAATCGTCCTCCTCGGAGTAACGCTCTGTCGTTTCTCCGTAGATTTGCTTTCTGACGCATTTTCCTTAGTCTCTGTTTGTCCGTTCGAGAATATCTGCCTCTTGACTCTCTGACGTTCGGAGCGCCGTTCCGCTTTTCTCGACACGTTCGATGCCGAACTTTCGGAACGCTGATCCGTTGTCTCCGAATTCGAGTCCTCTTTCCTCTCAATAATCATATCCATGCTCTTTTCTCTCTTTTTTCCTCCACTGCTGGGCCTGTGATTAAAAAATTATCCACTCTTTCTCCATCGAAAATTTATTTTTCAAAAAAAAAACCAAAACAAAAAAAATGCCTCTAAAATTGAAAAATTAACCGAACTTTAATTTAGCAAAAAAAAATTTATTTTGCACTTTTTTTACATTTCACGTTACGTATTTTTAAATTGAAAGAAAATGTTTATCAAGTATTTTTTAAATTAAACAAAAATTTCATTCTCTTTTAAATTTATCATTGGATTATGATAATTGATAAATGAAGGACTTTCAAATAGATCATTTCAAATGATTATTATTTTTATTTTTGCTCTTGCAAGAACAAGCTTCTCGATCTATTCAAAATTTGCAAAAATTTTTTTGACACTCTTGAGAGTCTAAGGATAGAACATCTTTAAAAAAATTTCCAATTGTTCTAAAGATAAGTATGTAGGTTCGCTCACAGTGATCTCGTCCCTGAACGTCGGCTGCTCGTCACTTCCCCAGGAGTGTGAGACCTCTCTCGACTTCTGCTCCTCAGGTCATAGTGATGATCCGTCAACTCTGATTCTTGCAGTGTCTGATTCAGTACCATCGGAGTCTGTGATCTCGACCTGCTTCTGCTCCGCAATTCATAATGGTGCTGCGGCTCGTTTTCCATCTTTCAACATTATCGGAAAGATCAATATTATTCGGAAAGAAACTTGTCTGCCCCGTAACAAAATTTTTTATTTCTTTCGTACGAAGAAAATGCGAATGCAACTGAATGTAAACGATATTAAATATTGAAGGTTATCAACGAAATATCGAGTTACTCCATTACTTTTTTAATCAAAATAATATACTACGCTGTACATCTTGGACCAGCTATGTTTTCTGTTTGCAATCTTTTACAAAGTATTTAATGTAAAATATTGTTATTGTAACGTTGTTATTGTTATTATAAGTATTATTGTTATTATTATCATTATTATTATATAAGTTGCAGGCATACCACGAATAATAATTTTCTCAGAAGTGCACCGGATGGCCAGCGAGCACGTTCGTAACGGAGTATTAAGAAAAATCTAAAAATAGTTGGGCCTCACCCCGAACTTTTTCCAAAGATACGCGAGACAAGGCGACTTCATGATTCTTTTTTATTTCTACAGATGCAGGAGTTGCAGACCCATGCACAGTTTTTTTCAGATCTTGTGCACGTTTGCCCGAGATTGAAACCACACGCGCGCCGACGAAAAAAAAAAGAAGAAAATAAAAATAGTTGTTTACGCAACGTTATCGTGACTTCATCGTTTCGAGGTCTCACATAATTTCTCGATCGAGCGTGTTTTGAGTAAAATCGATTTTTTTTTTAAATTTCCAAGTTAATTTATTCGAAGCTTTGACTGTGATTTAAGGTCGTCGTCTCGCGTATGCTAATTCCAGCTCGGACGCACGTTTCGCACGCCTCGCCGTTATAACGGGCGGCTCGTTCGTGACCTCGAATATCTTATCGAGACCTCGCAATGCATTTCGATAGCGGGGAAAAAAAGGGTCGGGAAACGCGACTCGCTGTTTATTAATGGAAAAAAAAAAGATCGCGTTCGATTGATTTTTGGCGTTGAACCATAATTGGAGGTGTGCACGTAAAACATGTGTACGACTTACCGAGAGATGGAGAAAATCACGTTGGGAGGGAACGCTCGTCGTTTGCGGCTTCCCGACGCAAATATTCTACTTTTTATTTAACGTTCAAACGCGCACAGCACCAGGAAGTTTTCGATAACACTCCGTATATTGTTCCACGCGCTCGCTGCTTCCTCTTTTATCTGTGTCATTTGTCAAAACGAACTCGCGCCACGAACACTCGTGGATTTTCCGATACGAGAAATCTCTCGTAAGAATCCAAACAACCGCGCGGGAAGGCGAGACGATACACGGGATCGCGACGCGACGCAATAATTGTCCAACGATGACACACGCACGCTTTTTCTCGCACGGCAGTTACACAAATGTGTTATGCAGCTGGGAAGGAGAGTTTTTTTCTCCTCGAGTGGCCTCGCCACACTGAAGATCGGTGCGTAGCGCAGGAGCGTTGTTACGGAGAAAAAAGCGAAAAGCTGCTTTACCGTTGAAAGGTCAATGTGCTTTCGATAACGAAGGAATCTACGTTACCCTCGATCGAACTCCGTAGACACCTGGATTATCGACAAAACGTGGTCGTTTCTCAGGTGAGCTGGCACCAGCAGCCACGCATCCAATCGTAATAGCAGAAAAAAGTTGATGAGCCTACGTCAGCTGTGAGAAAAGTGTCGAAGGGATTCGCGCGTTGGCTTCGCGCTAGTCAGAGTACGGCCGAACCGCGTGCAGCACTCTTGTGAGTCTAGAACGGATCGCCATCAAGATGGAAGGCACCGCCGAGGATATCGTTAGTCAAGTGACTGAAAATTTAACGGGAAAGGCGAATTCGACGACCGGCAGGATTCCCGCAACCTTCGAGGGTATGGCGATCGCGTACGCGAGTCTCATTGTTATGGCCGTCGTGCCTATTTTCTTCGGCAGCTACCGATCCGAGAAGCACCATAAGGAACAACAGGTTAGACACGCGTTCACCGACACTCACGATTTCCACTCGGAACTCCTTCCTCTTCTCGACTTCGCGGTCGAAATTTCCATGTTTGCTCTCGTTTCGTCTGCTATCTGTTGACATATGTTATCTCCCTGATTATTTTTCGTTCCTTCATTTTTTGCCTTCTTTCGTTCTGCGCTTACCCCTGAAACGTTTGTACCGGTCGTATCATCGCCGAGGATGCACCATTTTTAATCTTGGCGTGACTTTCTTTCAGAAATATTTCGAAGACAGCGGCGAGAAGCCTGAAACAATGTCGCACAAAGACGCAGCTATGTTTCCCATTATTTCCAGTGCAGCTCTGTTCGGACTGTACATCTTCTTTCAGGTAAAATGAAATATATGATTAGAAGTAGAAATAAGAGACTAGGAATGAGAAATAATGATTAAACTTTGAAATTTGTAGATTTTTTCGAAAGAGCACGTCAATCTTCTGTTGACCATTTATTTCTTCTGGCTCGGCGTTGTCGCCCTCTGCCACTTGACCAGGTAATCATTTTTCTGCATTTGTTTCATTTTTTAAAGCTCGGAGCAAGAAAATGACCAACTCTGACTTTTTTTTCCAGTCCTGTCCTCTCGTCTCTGGTGCCAGCTGCAATACCGAAAACTCAGTATCGACTTTGTTTTACCAAAATGGAGGAGCCTGTGGCCGAGGATTACATCAATTACAAATTCAATCTCCACGATGTGGTTTGCTTCGGTTGTTGCACTCTAGTCGGAATTTGGTATCTCATGCAGAAGGCAAGTTAATTGTTAATTAAGTTTAGTTAATTGTAATCGTTTTTTATTGCGATAAATATTTGATTCTACTATTTTTGTGTTTTCAGCACTGGGTTGCGAATAATTTCTTTGGTATCGCCTTCGCGATAAACGCCATAGAATTATTGCATCTGAATAATATCGTGACGGGATGCATTTTGCTCTGCGGTCTCTTCGTATACGACATTTTCTGGGTGTTCGGAACGAACGTAATGGTGACGGTCGCGAGATCCTTCGACGCTCCGATCAAGCTCGTATTTCCCCAGGATTTGCTCGAGAAAGGATTTTCCGCGAGCAATTTCGCAATGCTGGGCCTCGGTGATATCGTAGTTCCTGGTATATTTATCGCTCTTCTATTGAGATTCGATTATAGTCTCGGTAGAAAAACGAATACGTACTTTTACGCAACGTTCTTCGCGTACTTTGTCGGCCTTCTCGCGACAATGTTCATCGTTCATCTGTTCGAACACGCTCAGCCTGCCCTTCTGTACTTAGTTCCGGCATGCATCGGAACCCCCTTGCTGCTGGCAGTCGTCAAAGGTGACGTCAAGAGGCTGTTCTCGTAAGTTTTCACTCTTTCCTCCGATCATCAGCTTTCCAGCCAGTTATATTTACGAAACATATTTTTTCAGATACGAGGACCATCCAGCGGAAGTCGAGGCCCCCGCGCAGCAGACCCAAGTAGAACCATCAAAAGACAAATAAGTTTCAAAACCGTGCCGTTTTGTGCGAAGAATGTAAAAATTTTTGGAAAGATGTTTTTCCGTTCGGTCGCAGGGAGAAAAAAAAAAGATGAGATCTCACGATGAGGCGAATTTCGCGAAAGTGCTGATTTACCCAACGTAAAAAAAATGTCCTTGACACCATAATATACTGAGCAGAGGGAAAGGCGACACTCAAGTGTAATCGATGTTGTGTACAAATATCTTTGCAAGAGTTGGAATTTTTTTTGGCTTCTACACAGGCACTTTTGCTCGTCCGTCAAGTCTTCACGGTCCCGAATTCCCTTTTGGGAGTCGTCTATTTCTTTTCTTCCTTTAATAACGAAATAAATATTTGTATAATTTATAAAGCTGATAGTCCTTGACTGGTAATTATTATTGACGGCTGAATAATTACTTGTATTTGAGTATCTGAATATTTTTGAAAAAATTTGATTATTCCGAGTTTCGCTGATTAAAAACTATAGCGAGACATTTTGTTGAAAAATTAGACTTTGAAATAATTTAGCAAATATAGTATAATTCGATAAATCCAAGTGTTCTTTGAGAACGGTCCTAAAGTGAGACAAATACTTTTTAGATAAACGTCATGTGAGATTTCTAAAATCGCTCCGTGAATTTTTCGCTTTTAGTACGAATAATTCATATTCGCGTTAAAAAACTTGCATAAATCTTTATATCGTATCTTTTTTTTAAATCGATTTCTATCCCATTTATTCCGATTGTTAAGGCATGGATTTAACTTTTTTGCCCTAATACCATTCCATTGTATTAGAGTAACTGTCAACGCACAAGACAAGAACTATTTGTGTTCCCCTACAATTAGTAGAAGCTTTTTTATTAGGCGTCTAATGTATTTGTTTTTTATCCCATTTGTATTCAAATTATACAATATGAAAATCCGATATGAGAGAATAAACAATAATTAACATGTCAATATAAAAAAATCGTAAATTCATAAATAATTTCATTGTCTTGAAAAATAAAATTTTTCCAAACTACTACGAGTGAATACTTTATTTAGGATAATATTTTCATAGTTTTGAAGAATTTTAAATAAATGAAAACAATCTCGAATTATTACAAGTGAAGTTTTTATTCAAATTTATGATTATTTTTATTTTGTTGGATAAACAAAAGATTCGAACAGTTTTACGAAATTCATGCTTTTGCTGCATCTTCCACTGCCAAATTCTGGGCCATGATCGAAGGCATGTCGACAACACCTTCCTTAGATATTTTTTGTACCTTAAAATTAGGAAGGTTGACTATCAGTCTCTTGTGAATCTCGCGAACACACTTTTTCAAAAGGATGTAAGCATCTGCCTCGCTGAGATCTGAGAAAATAAAAAAAATTATTTTCCATTGTACAAATTTTCTCTATTTCGTTCACAAATTTAACTAAATGATTTTTAAAACATAGTCTATATTTGTAACAGTTGGTCTCTGCTTTTTTGTGTTTTAGCTGGACTATCTGTTGTCTAGTTTAACACATTTTTTCAAAAATAGAAACATTTTTCATTGTTTGAACAATTTGTAGTAAAACGTTTTGAAATTACTATTCATAAAAAAATAAAATAACTATGCTAATTTTTTCATGCTAAATCTTAGCAGCTTTGATAACTTTTAAACCATTTAGTAAAACAATACCAAATTTGGCACACAATCTTTTTATATATTTAGGAACAATGTTTCAAAGATTTATCAAATTCTCGTGTTTTCAAAATGATTGCTCACACGTCCTGAAGTAGTTTAAGGTAGTTCTGTCAGTACAGTAAAATCAAAAGTTTTTATCTCAATTTATCTCGATACCATGTTTTTTTTGAGCTCAAGTTTATTAAGACAAGTTGTTGCAAATTGTTTCAAGAACAACTTATTACTTATTACGTATGTATGAAAATAAAAAAAATCACAATCTTAAGATTTTTTTAAAAAACTAAGTGAAGCTTCTTCGAAGTGCAATAAAGAACTGTGCAAAATTTCAACAAGTTCCACTGCCCAGAATTCAAGATATCAAGAGTTGAAGATCACAATATTTAACATGTGCTCTTATGGGAGACTGCAGAAAATAGTGATTTTTGATAATAAATATCTGGAGTTCTATGTAGTGAAAGCTCTTGAAATTTACTATACAATTGCACATTGTATCAAAGAAGGTTTCTGCAAATTTTTAACCAAATCCTAAAAAAACGATTTTATGATAGAACTACCTTAATATATTTAGGAACAATGTTTCAAGGAATTATCAAATTCTCGTGTTTTCAAAATGATTGCTCACACGTCCCCAAGAGAATTGTGGAAACAGGGATAAAAATTGCTCACCCGGTTTGTAATATCGATCCATGATAGTCAAAGAAAAGAAACCTCCGTATCCATGAGCGGCGTAAGGCGCTTGAACGCAAGAGGCCATGTAATCGATGAAAAATAGTTGCGGTCCAGCCTCGTCGTCGTATCCGGCCATGAGGAGATTTACATAATACGGAGTCCTCGTTCTCAGGTAATCCGCCAAGTTTCTCCTTGTGTAACTGGCTGCCGCCTTTGGCGACAGTTCGTAACCATTTCTCATTTTGTAAAGCTGAATATTCTTCGCGATGTACTCGGCGAATTGAGTCGTGTCTCCCGATTCACCGCATACAGCCATCACGAGTTTGTCCGAGATTTTGTGAATTTTGTGCTCATCTGAAAACAAATGATAGATTTTTCACGAATTTTACATTTTGTACATTTTGAACTCCGAGTCCATTTTGCAATGTCGAATTCATTTTTTTTTTTCATTTTAACGATCTTTGTGCACGATCGAGCTCAAACATTTTCGGTACGAATTCGTGTTTTCGTGAGTCGTCGTTTTTCGGAGAAAGGAACCGTGCCCGATGAAAAATACTTACCGGTTTTCATCACAATGATCGACTGTGCGGTCGTCATGTCGGCCGCGACCAGCACAAAATCTTTGAATTGTATTCCGATCAAGCACTCCATTTTTATATGAAATTACTTCGTAAAACAATTCGACAACTCTAACCTCGATTCGCTTCGCGACGATGCGTTTTGCACGGATTACTGAAAACCGCCTGTCATTACTCGCATCGGTCGAGACGACGAGAAGACTCCGGCCGGACAACGGACGAACTAATTCTTCACCGACTCTCTAACACCAGCGGTCGGTTAAAAAGTCACGTGACATTTGCGCATGTCACGTGACATTTTTTGACATTCAAAAGTTTAAAAGTCTGTCAAACGTAAAATAAAAAATGTACAATTATTACGATTGAAAATAAAATGGTTCCCGACGCGATAATCTCGTGCAGTTTTCTTTTACTCGGATCGGGTTATTGCGTTTATCGTTTGATCAATCGTCCTGGCGAGACGACGGTTTTACCCCAATTTATAATCGCTTCCATCGGAATCGTCGCGATCGGAGCGCGATCTTTCCACGCTTTATTTTACAACACTTTTTGGCGATCGTATCGTAAAACATTAAAATAAATAATAATATAAAAAAAATAAGGGACGAGAAATACATGCATGATGATGAATTAAAGGGTTTTATAATTTTGTACTTTCAGCCATTAACCCCATTGCGATCGCCAAGGAACTACGAGAAGCCAAGGATGATAAAAATTGCGCTGACTGGACGCTGTCAAAAATTGGAATAGCTAGTCTCGTTTATTCGTTTTATTATCATCGCGGCTTTACCAAGACCGGAATCTTGATTTTCGTCACGCTCGCCTTTCTGGAAGCCTTGAATTTCTTCGAAGATATTTCATCCACCAGATCGGTAATTGTAAAAATAATAAAATAGGAAATTAAAAAAAAAACTCCAGATCGATATCTGAAAATTTTGAATCTCAAAAAAAAATATTCAATTGCTTTTCGTAGGAGGATGATCGAATATCCGAAGCTGAAAATATTCATAAACGAATAACACGAGTATTTAAGAATCTGCCCTTTCGCCCTTCCATTTTCTGGATCATTTCTACCGAATTGCTTGGGTAACTCGGAGATCATTTTTTTATCTCCGGAAATTTAATTTACTTATATTTAATCTATATTTATTTTTAAATAAAAGTCGAGCGGTAGGAAATCCATTCTGTCGCATCGCCAACGTTCCTTACGCCATGTCGGAATGGGCTTTCCCGAGAGAAGGATTTTACACCGGATGGTGGATAACTCATTCGATCAACGATTACACGATGTTGGCTTATTTGATCGTAATGACCGAGGCACTCTGTCTGAACGAAATAAATAAATAATTAGACAAATATTGTTTTCTTTTTTTACGTCACTTTTTTCTCAGGCGAGTCATGCAGAGTATTTAAAAATGCAAATTGCTTCGTGAAATCGTTTTCCTTTGCGCAATAAGGAGAGACAAGAAATTATGATTCTGATTATAAAATTATTGTTACGTGGTATATTTTATTATTTGACTCATTCGTGAAGCACTCACCCACGTACTCGCACACAGACTTTATTACATAATTTAACGCTCGGTAATCGTGTATATCACATACAAAACGTGGAGAGGTTTTTTTACATATTATAAAGAAGAACGAGAAAGAGAGAGAGAAAAGAAGGAAAAAAAAATTGAAAAAAAAAAAACGAAAAATAAGCGTAATCTGGGCACGTGGACTCGTTTTGACGAAACGGCGATATAACATTTCAAAAGAGGGGGAAAGAGAAGTAAAGCAAGAGAAAAATGAAATAATAGAAAATATTGGTACCTAATTTTTGCAATCTCATTGCAAAGTTTTTTTTTTCTTTTAATTTCACATTTTTGAGTTCGCGTCTCGCCAACTAATTTGTTGCATCGGCTGGAGTCTGACGCTGTTCCGAGGACTCTCCTCGGCCTCGTACGCAGAATTCACGTGTCCCGTGTCACCGAAAACGTCTTTTACAGAAATTTGACTGCTTCGAGTCGGTCGCGGCTGAATTCCCAGCTGATTGCCCGGTGCACCGTATATGTTGTTCGCGCCCAACGTTTGCATCTGGGATTTTCGTCGCATCGCGATAATGCTGTTACGACGACCCTCAAACGCTTTGAAAGCTTTCGTTGAGCGTCGTGTAGACATGTTTCGTGGCAATCCTGAAATTACAACAAATATAACTTATAAATGGCTCTTTGTTTATGTTTTTAATATTAAATTTTAATATTTAATGGTTTTTTTGTATTTTTTATTATTTTATTTATGTATTTTATTATTTTTATTGTGAGATACTTTGAAATAATAACATTTATTGACAATATTTTCTATGGGTTTTTCGATAAAGAGGCAGAGAGTCCGAGTTTTGCGAATTAAACGTCAAGAATTGACTTTTTGCCGGAATTGCATCGTTTTTATTTATTTTGTTGATATATTTTTTACCATTGCCTTCAGCCATGCTGAAGAAACGCTGACGGAAGGCCACGTCGAGCGTGTTTATAGCCTGCGTTTTTCTGCGACTCTTCTCCAGATTTCGAATCGTTTTTCGTCTTCCAGGACCGCTACCACTGCCCTCGTCGTAGTCACCCTCCATGCCGTCCAGACGCTGAAGATCGCGAACGATTTCGACGGCGTGTTTCGACAAAAGGGCTTCCTCGGACAGATCCTTAGGCTGCGACAAGAAAGAATCCAATCCAATTAATAAATTTATTCCTGTTTTATTTTATTAAGATTAAAAGTAATTTTTTTTAAATTAAATTTTCGAATTTTTTTTTTTTAGTTTTTTAAAGTACGTTAATATTTTTGTCGCACCTTTTTACAACAGTACCAATCGAGGACCGTGCTGGCGAGAATGTGAGCCAGAGTGCCGAAACGATGGAACAACATCGCCGTGAATTGGATTACGAGAATAAGAGCGAAGAAAAATACGAAGACGAGACCAATGGGCTCGAGTTGCAAATATTCTTTGCTCACGATTACCTGAAAATGGTAACGACGTTAACGATTGTTCGCTTTTAAAGACTCGTACATGAACGCGTCTTTTTAATGAACATAATTAACAAAATATTGAAGCATTATTGTATCCATGAAACCGTAAGAAAAAAAAATGTACAGAGTTACAACGAAAATAAAGTACAAATAATTAGTCGTAGAGAGTGAATAAAATGATAAAAAATATTATACAAAATTAGAAAACAAACGTAAAAAGTATACGTCGTTCGATCAGACATTTACCAACATTTTTTTTCCTTGGTAAAATATTTTTTATATCGTATATGTACACAAAAATCCATTAATGTTGTACGTAATTTGGTTAGATAATTCGCACTTTTCGCAACGGTGCTCCGTAACAGAGAAACCACTTTTTTTTCCTGTCTCAAAACCACCCTGTTTTCCAGCCAAGGGAGATTCAAGACCACGTACAGTGCACCCCCACAGTTAGACACAAACACACATACGAGAACCAAAGAGGGGACGAGGATCGAATTTCCTTATGAGCGACCAAAAAAAAAATCGTAGTCTGAGGAAAAAAATTCATCGTAAGTTCTTAAAATACTTTTAACATATCTTACAATTTTTCCAAGAATCATTTGAAACGCTGGAACATTTTGAAAACTTGTTTTGTTTCTTCACAAGTGAGTTAACCGAAATAATTGTTAGTTTCTGTTCAGTGTCTTCCAAAGTGTAAAATTTGATATAGAATTTGTCGTGAGCTCTCACCGGTTTAAACAAATTTTTTTTAATATTGATTTAAGGTGGTTCTGAAGAAATAACAGAAAAATTGAGTCATATCCAACCCCCTACTTTTTATTTTGTTATTCTTATAATCTTTTTCATTATTTTTCAACCCCCATGAGAGACAGACACGTAATTTCACCATATGAAAATATTACGAAATATCGCAGCGTTCAAAGTTTTACTGAAATATCTCTACCCCAGTACAAACTTCAAAAAAATTACCGGAAGTGATGAGAATAAGTAAAATCCAATCATTTGACCGCACAGTTTAAATTTTTTATTCAAAGCTTTATAAAATACGAAATATGTTTGCAAAAAACGTAATTATTCTACAGTGCAGTTTTTTTTTTCATAATTACGAATCAATTTCTTCTTTTTGGTGACTATATCTTCTTTACATCTTACGTCTTTTCACATCTGAGTTGGTTTTTTTAAAAATATTACTGCTCGTTTATTTTTGTTAGTACGAAGTTGTGTAACTTCTTCATTTTTTATGTAATTTTTAAAATACATAAGTATTAAAGAAAGAGTAAAAAGACGTGTTATAATCGTGAACTTGACTTCCGGTTTTTCTTCCGAACCACCTTAAAAGCGAATTAAATTACGAATAATTGTTAGTTTTTGATAAGTGTTTCGTTCTTTTTTTTTTCATAGTTGTGAGACACATTTTCAGATTTTGACAAGTTAATCCCGTGTGAGAGACAGAGTAGCGACAGAGAGACAGATTTGTGAGTAAGATATAAAGAGAAAAAGAGAGAAAAAAATAGAGGCCGGTGCGCCGGTACCTCCGAGGTTTCCTCAACGAAGGTGACGTTCGTCTTGATGCCGAGAGGCCACACAACGTGAAGCTGATCTTTGTTCAACTGTAGCAAGAATACTATCAGGACGAACAGAGCATTGAACATGAGAAACGCGAAAACGCTCTTGTTTCGCAGCTCAATCAGGTCGGCGGCGATGCGAGCCTGAGCGTCGTCAGTGTCGTTTTTTGATTTTTTTATTTCGCGTCCAGGTAGGAGAGTTGGAATCGAGGAGACAAACAAAAACACACGCACACATTAGTCAAGTAATAGAAAAGCTCCACCGAGGTCGACCCGCAATTTTCTCCGTTGAGTTTTTCTCCTTGAATTTCTTTTCGTCGTCCTATACCCATTTGGATTTTCTTTTTTTTTCTTTCGCAAATATTGTTTTTTTTTCCTGGAAGGAGAAAACTTACGAGCGCCACGGTGGAGCGGTTTTTACCTGCTGGGAAGTCTCGTCATAAGTGATGTTCGACTTGATGCCAAATGGCCACTTGACATGGAGCAAATCTTTGTTTAACTGTAGTAGAAAGACGATCAGGACGAAGAGAGCGTTCAGCATAAAGAACGCGAACACGCTCTGGTCGCGCAAATCCTTAAGGTCTCGGGCGATTCTTGCCTGACGATTAGCAGCGGACATTTATTAATTCGCAGTCTATTTTTATATCCTCGATTAATAAGGATGTACGGGACAGACGATCCCAGAAAAAAAGTCAATTCTTGACATTAAATTTTATTAAATCCAGACTCTGGCTTTTGCTCAAATGTTGCAAATTTTTTGATTCTTAGTTTGACTATCAATTGAAAACTTTAGAAAACGTTTTTTAGTAAAACGTTTTAAAATTATTGTCAATACAAAATGAATACTACTGCGAATATATAAAAAAAGTTCACACGAATCTTATATTTTTAAATATGAATTCAGTGAAAATTTACCAATTTTTCATAAGAAGCAAATTTAAATCTCAGCAAGTGTGAAGTTTCATAGGTCTTATTTTTTCAAAGAACAAAATATTGCTCATACATCCTTAAAAACATATAGCTCGAGGATATAAAAATCGACAGGGGTAAAAAATTTTCAATCCAAAAATAATAATTTAAAAAAAAATAACGGCTAACTCTATAATAAATAAAGTGGAGAAGAAAAAAACTACGGAATGAATCGCTGAATAAAAATAACAGGTACTTGAAAATATGGAAATAAGTTGATAAAAGTTTAAAATATTATAGAATTAAAAATATTTATGTTAGATGTACTCGGCACATGTACATTATTTTAACATGATAACGTCTATACATTTGTAAACACCCTTTGTGTAAGGGATGTTAAGTAAGACGTTATTACGTCAAAAATAAAAAAGTTACCTAAAATTTTATGACTTAATGTAACTAAATAAAATGTTACCTTCTCAGCTTTATCTTCATCGATAGGATAAAGATACTTCTCGAGCAAGTCTTTCCAGAACTGTTCCTCCTGAAGGGAGAGAACTTCGATTTCGCCCTTTTTGAGACCTTCGTCGGTGATCCAGTACGGCCTGGACATAAAATTGTTCGTTTTGACGTTGTCGTTGTTGTCGCTTTTTTCAGTTTCGGTCTCGCTGAGACGATCCTCTTCCTCCTCGCTGGGGTGCTCGCCGATCGCGCCAAGATGGTCAGCCGCCCGGGAACCAACGGACGAAGCTCTTTTCCGGCCAGTCGCGTGCCCGTGAGGATCGACAGCTCTCTCGATCGTTTCCAATCGCTTTCCGAGCTGCTCCAGCGACTCCGCGATCGCGACGAGCTGTTGCTTCTCGTCGGAGGGCTTGCCATGCGTGCACAGCATGCACTTGAATAGCCCGGCGAGGGAAATCTCGATCGAGCCCTGATCATCGTCGTTGCTGCCCGCTCCGTTCTGCAGGAAACCTAGAAGAGACTTTTGCTTCGCCTTTCGCTTAGCCTCCTCCGCCTCTTTCTTCTCCTGCTCCAATTCCTGGCAAACAAATTTATTTGTCAACTTTTTTGCTCCTAATTTCGCAACGCTCTCAGGAATAACATTACAAAAGTCATATTTTAGTGTTTGGAGTAATTAGTGAAAGCGAGACAAACCGCGTAACTACAAAAACATAGTATTTGTTATATAAAAAAAATTAAATTGACGGTGATGCAAACATTTCCAAAGTCAACATTTTACACTGAAAATAAAAATTTATGCAAAATTTGAATTTTTTTTGTATTCAGCGAACAAAATGTATTATTTTTAACAATAGACTTAGTTTGATTTATCTAATGTATTAATCAAGTTATATTGGTAGTTCGGCCGTCATATGAGTAGTCAAGTTGACAATTAATTTATATTGATTAAATTTAAGTCTAAATTATTAATAAAATTAATAAAAACTTGAATTATAAATATTTTTGTCACGTAAATATACTAAAATGCTTCAAAAATTGTATCAGCTGTTACCTACAGTACAATGTAATGTCTGCCATCCGCTTTCGAAACGTCAAAAACAAAAGTTTTTTAATGTTTTCTTTTTTAAAAGCACGGTAAGGTAATGTTTTTAATGTATGACAGAAACTTTTCTGAAGCTCAATCACCGATTAGTTTTTTTACAGTTTACATTATTGTGAGTTCTTCCATAAGGTACTGTGTTAAAATCAAAATTTAAAAATGAAATAATTCAAAATTTAGCCAGGTAAGAGGCCCCGAAAATGTGCTTATTATAATCCAGGGATTTCGGACTATCATTAACCGCAAAAATTGGTGAATATTCATCGTACTTGTTCAAACAGCCGAACTACTTTAAAATGATTGAAGTATGAAGTTCGTTGTAAAAAAATAAAGCGTTAGTATTATTGTTAGATAGTTAATTACCGATGCGCTCTTCCTAACTCCTAATTCCCTCGTGCCCCAGGTGATATCATTGAGATTGAACAGCGAGTAAATAATTAGTATACAATACATTGAGGGTATCGTTATGTAGTAGATAACACCGTATATAAGACAGCCGAACTCTTGAGGATGCAAACAGCCGGCGAGTGTCAATTGGATGACTACGATAAATAGAAACAAGCTCGAGGGTGCCAGGACCCCGTCCTGTACCACGTTCAGCGAAATCGCTGTCGCTACCGCGACCATCACCAGTCCGTAGAAAATGCTTATTACAGCGGCCATGAAGATCTTTTTCAAAATGTGGAAAAATTCATTTTTTTTAAATATCAATTAGAGAAATTTCATATTTTATTGTACAGAATTATTTTTCACCTTGACGAAAAACTCCGAATGAAACGTTTTGTGGATCTCGGAAGCCCATCACCGGAGGAATATTTTATACACAAATAATTTACACAAGTATTTACAAAGTCTCGTCGAGCTTTATTGAAACCGTCACCAGGGAAAAGGGGGGGGGAAATATTTTTCGAATAGTCTCGATTTTTGTCCCCAGCCAATTTTGTTTTCTTCTTCTACGTGTAAGCTTTGAATTTCTCGTAACAAACCTTCTTCGTCTTTTTCACTTGGACCTCCCTCGTTCCCCAGGTAACAACGTTCAGGTTGATGATGGAGTAAAGAATGAGAAGCAGATACATGGAAGGAATCGACAACAGGTAAATTATTCCTGGGACAATGCACCAAAACTCTTGAGGATGGAGACAAGCTGCTATGACGAACGAGCTCGTGAGTGATATCAGAAATATCGCGGAGGGCGAGCCGATCCCGTCCTCGCCCAATTGCAATGCTGTACCGACGATCACGGCCATCATTATCATGGCGTACGCCGTTGATAAAATCTGAGCACAGAGAAGCTACGACGACGAAAAAAAAATGGACGTATATTGCAGACGAAAAAACACTTTCGTGAGATAATTGTCAAGCACATCGAAGGCATCGGAACGATCGGGAATTGAAATGGAATTGAAAATACGATAATGAAAAAACACAAATAAGATAAAGTGTTTTGAAAAATTGAAGTTGTTACCTGAATGTTCGATTTGCACGTAAAACAAACTATCATGAACAACAAAATAGGAAATATGTTGTAATAAAAACTGGTCCAGTTGTCGATCTTGAAAGCTGCGACGAAAGCTCCCACCAACATAAGAAATATCGTTCCAGGTCCAAGAATCGTTCCACCTATTTAGGTTTATTCGATCATAAATTTCACCGAATGGACTTTTATATTTTTTTTTCGTAATTTCAAAGATTCTTTAAGAATTTTCTTACCCATGAGCAAAATTTGGTACGAGATGTAAGGCAAGGATATGTTGTCGTTGATTTTTATCGTTTTCTTCGCGTCCATGAGCAGGTCCATGATATTGGCAAGAGTCGAGGGAACCCATCGGCGACGTTGATTGTAAAATTCGTTGAAACCTTCGGGAGCGTGGGTGTAGGCGTCACTGGCAGCTGAATATTCAACCTTGAGGGAAAAAAATGGGAATATTAAATATTATCTTTAAAAATATGAGCTTATAAGGTATATTTATATTGTGTATATGAAAAATGGATTCTAGAGAAATCGTTTGACTCACTCTGTATCCACGTTGGAGCAAAAGGGTGCAGAGCCAACGATCCTCGCCCTGATCGTACTGAACGTAGTGTCGAGCCTCCTCGGACCTTGTCGTATATTTCTTCATCACATTGTCGTCCATAAGGGCCTTGCCTCTGAAGAGGGAGAAACATCCGGGACTGCAGAGTACGCAACCGATCATATGCTCTGTTGCTTTTTGGAGCCAATGGCCGATCGCGTATTCGAACATTTGATACCAGACCATTGGACCTAAAAAAATTCACAATAAAAATCATCCAAATCAATATTTCAAAATAATGTTTGTTTTCGATCTAAAATATATGTGTATACGTAAATTTATTTATTTTCCAAGTCTTTTCGTTTAAATATAATTTTTTAACCTGCTCTCAACGAGACAAGTGTCTCAAATTGCACACAAATTTTTCTCTCTTGACTTTTGAAATCGATCGATTTACCTGAGCCCACGGGATGGATCCGACCGCAGGCAGCCCCGAGATTTTTATTCTTTTTCATGAGGTCGACCAAGAGCTTGACAGCGGCGGGTTGAAAATCAATGTCGCCGTCGAGGGTGAGCAAATACGTATTCTCGGCGATGACTTCCTTACGATCGACGCTGATCGGCAATTCCATCAAGCGGTGACCGAGCAAGTAATACATGTACATGACCTGGCTCCAACGTTTTCTGTGTCGAATTTTGCTCTTGTCCTTCAGGTGAGCTATCATTTTCGTTTTACCGGGCAGAGTCCACACGAGACGGCCTCCATAAGGGGTTGGATACTTTTTTGGCGCCCTCACGTGCATTCTCGTCTGATGGACGTCCGAGGCTGCCTCGTCCAGGGTCGCGACCAACAATTTTACGAATCTGTTTACCTGGGACTCGTTCTCGTCGTGGTCGCACAACTCGAATGCGTCGTCGAAGAAAATGTGAGCTGGAGAATTAAACAATCATGCTTTTTTCAATGAAATAACGTACAAAAATGGACCAAAACGTTTTTTAAATTATATTAAAACTAGCAGGCTTCGCGCCCTCGCGGTAAAAGAAAAATTGATACGAAAGTCAGTTTTTTTGGTTTATTCTATATGAATTCTTGGATTTCGCCCCGAATAAGTAGCATTTTCGTTATCTACAGGAAATTTCCGATCGAATAGGCTCTTGAAATCAAAAATAAAAAATTTCAAAAAATTTGGTGAGTCACACTGGGTCTCGTGGATCCATGAAAATTTCAATTAGCAATATCTTTCCTTTTTCTTGACGAAATGAACTTTATAAAGTGTGATTTTTAAAGATT
>JAPYYW010002260.1:0-55684 GCA_030522545.1 Cremastinae sp. A BG-2022a | reverse complement strand
TCAAATTTTACCCACGCTTGCACACGATGCTAAGAAACGTTTATGCAAAATTTTAAACAATTATCTTTAAAACCGCTTAATGCAAGTACCTCCTTAAAACCATGGTTATGGCATAAATAAACTCATCTATCTATCTATATTTCTCTTTCTCTCTACATTTATTTCTTTCTCTCTTCATGTATCTGCCTTTATACGTATCAAAGGTCTATATGCACCCCAGTATAATAAATATCTATTCCATTTTCTCCTACGTCTCGACATTTTTTTCTCGTATTTTTCTCGACGCAAGGACTGCACACTCGATTTTCAAAAACCGACTTTATAAATTTCTTTTCGATAGAGAGAGCCCTTAGGTCACTGCCGTTTCTTTACTGTTTCACGTCTCTTTCACTATAATCTCCATTTGTTTTTTAACCTTTGGTCAAACCTAATTTAAATTAATTTTAAGAGTATCTATTATTTCCTTGTATTCTTATTATTGTCTAAAACCATGGTTATTTTTTTAGTATTAAGGTTATTATATAATATTTTTGTACTAATTTTTCTAACTTTTGCCTAAGGTTTTAGCCAGGGCATAATAAACTGTTCATTCATCCATTCATTCATTCATTCTTTCTCTCTACATTTATTTCTTTCTTTCTTCACGTATCTGCCTTTTTTATACGTATCAAAGGTCTATATGCACCCCAGTATAATAAATATCTATTCCATTTTCTCCTACGTCTCGACATTTTTTTTCTCGTATTTTTCTCGACGCAAGGACTGCACACTCGAACGCGCGACACAGAGAGACACGCGCGCACACATTCATGGACACTCTCCCCCTCGCCCTTTTCGATTCACGCCGGAGGTACTCTTACGCAGTATCCTTCGAGAGAGGCAGGCTCGCCCTCACCCCTCGGCCAAATCGACCGGTTTTATTTCGTGCTGCGTAGTTTCTACCCTCGAATACGCACGACGAACGGAAACAAAAAAAAAACAACGAGAAGTCTCTCGAAACTCGTTCGCTTTTTCGCGTTTCGCTCTGGGCCTCGTTCATTAATTTTCCAGAATCACCGATCGAGTTCGGAAAAAAGTTTCCGTCTTGGCTCGAGTTTACGATCGGACGATAATTTCTTAATCTGTCACACGTTTAGCGCGATAAGACGAGCAAGATACGTCGTTTGCGACAAACGAATCATTTCTTTCGTACTTTGTTCATTTTCCGTCTTGAAAATGTTTCTCTTTTATCGCTCCTTTGTTTCTTTTCTCCCGATAATGCGAGTACTCACGTATCTGTGTGTTTCCTCTTGTATGAAAAATCCTCAAAGCACATCGATCGAGCGTCAATGGATCAGCGTTTCTTCTGAATCATCGCGCTTCCGCGTCACTGACGCGCACATAACAGCGAGAACTCGGCACGCCGAAAGTTCCACGAAAACAGAAGAAAAAAAAAAACCGCACGTAGGAGGAACGAGAGGCTTTTCGCCGACGACGCTCTTTATTCAGCGATTCGATCGAACATTATCATCGCGGAAAAAGTTGTCGAGTTTTCGCGTTTATCGCGATATTTGGATGAAAGTTTACAGTTACGAACACACGAAGGCGCGCGAGACGCGATGTCGAGCACACACGGACGCGCTCGGAAGGAGAGCTCGCGCACACACGCCGAGCAATATTACTTGGAGAATTCTCTCGTTTCCTCCCTATTTCCAGCTCTCTCGGACGCCACCGAGAAACAATAGTTTTCCCGATATCGAAAATAGTCCACCCCAGTTCGATGAGTTTTCTCCCGGTGTGCCGCGAAAACAAAAAAGTTGCGCGAGCGCGCTTCGAGACGCGGGTGTACGACACACGCGCGAAAATCTACGACGGTGCAACTTTTTTCATCACTTTTTCGAAAAGTAACACTCTTGTTCTTCCGTTGGGATTTATACGAGGTTGGAAAAGTAGTTTGGCCGAAGGAGCGGACGGCCGGGATGGGAAGTGAAAGGTGAGCGTCTCTCAAGGATCGAAGGAAGCTCGGCTCACGATACGACGCTGCCCCTGCAACGTCTCGCAACAGACTGTGCCGGAGCGGGAGGACTTCTTCGGCAAGTCGTGACCGTTGAGAACGTCGCGCGCTCGCAACGCTGCCGCGAAGCGGCCACGGCCGACTCGACCTGCCTATCCATCCCCGCGTACACACATATTTATATCCACGAGCACCGTTTCTGGAGCCCATGGCCACAGGCAAATCGCCGCTTTGCCCATCTTTTTTCGCTCTGCATTTCCGAACCGGCCGGGCCCCCATGTTTTTCGCAAGGCCGACGAGAAGCCAAAAGCGTCGCCTCCGCGCAAATCGTTCCAGAGCATCGTTCATTCAATGGTTTTCACAAATTTACGAAACAAAGAACGAAAATAATGTTGCGCGATTGGTAAAAAAATGGGCAAAATCGTTCCAAAGCATTCTAAATTCAATTCGAGACTTTTCGTACGAAACAAAGAACGAAAATAATGTTGCGCAATTGGTTAAAAATGGGCAAAATCGTTCCAAAACATCCTAAATTCAATTCGAGACTTTTCATAAAATTATGAAACAAAAGAGCGAAAATAATGTTGCGCAATGGGTTAAAAATGGGCAAAATCGTTCCAGAGCATCGTTAATTCAACGATTTTTACAAAAATATGAAACAAAGAATGAAAATGATATTGCGTAATGGGTAAAAATGAGCAAAATCGTTCCGAAGCATCCTAAATTCAATTCGAGACTTTTCACAAAATTACGAAACAGAAGAGCGAAAATAATGTTGCGCAATGGGTTAAAAATGGGCAAAATCGTTCCAGAGCATCGTTAATTCAACGATTTTCACAAAAATATGAAACAAAGAACGAAAATAATGTTGCGCAATGGGTAAAAATGGGCAAAATCGTTCCAAAGCATTCTAAATTCAATTCGAGACTTTTCGAACGAAACAAAGAACGAAAGTAATGTTGCGCAATTGGTTAAAAATGGGCAAAATCGTTCCGAAGCATCCTAAATTCAATTCGAGATTTTTTACAAAATTAGGAAACAAAGAGCGAAAATAATGTTGCGCAATGGGTTAAAAATGGGCAAAATCGTTCCAGAGCATCATTAATTCAACGATTTTCACGAAAATATGAAACAAAGAACGAAAATAATGTTGCGCAATGGGTAAAAATGGGCAAAATCGTTCCAAAGCATTCTAAATTCAATTCGAGACTTTTCGTACGAAACAAAGAACGAAAATAATGTTGCGCAATTGGTGAAAAAATGGGCAAAATCGTTCCGAAGCATCATTAATTCAACGATTTTCATAAAAATACGAAACAAAAAATGAAAATAATGTTGCGCAATGGGTGAAAAATGGGCAAAATCGTTCCGAAGCATCGTTAATTCAACGATTTTCACAAAAATACAAAACAAAGAACGAAAATAATGTTGCGCTATGGGTCAAAAAATCAAAAACGGTTGCGTGAAACTTATTTTTGTCCGATATTCGAAAAATATGAATCATTAAATCGGTTTGTCGTTTTGATAAACACACAGGCATCGAGTCTCTACGGAATTCTCGAAATTCCGCCGACAGATACGAATCAATGCTCGTTAAAATAATTCATGGGCGATAGGTGTCGATAAATCAGGTCTAAAGTTTTGGAAAGCTCGGAGCAAGGAACGAATCTCGTAGAGAATTCGTGCGCGCGAAAGATTCCAAGGTCCCGTCTCTGTTTTCACGATGCGAGCGAAACGGAGGGAACGGTAAAAACGACGGCGGAGCAGACGACGGGGGACGAGAGTCGAAGCCCCGAAAATCGAGGAGAGCGAGGTCGATCCCTCGTGATCCCGAGTAAGAGAAGGAATTTGACGAAAAGATTCGCGAGGGAGGGAAAAGCGATTCGTGCGTGCTCAAAAATTTTTCGGTTCCGAGGGTGTCAGCGCGGCGGCCATTTTGAGCGCTCGGTGCGTCACGTGCGCCGTGGTGGGGGAAAGCATCAACGCAGCGCGTGTTTATTTCCTTCGGAGCTGCCGCGTGAACGACCCTCGAGCGCCCCGAAGATTCACCTGGCCGTTCATTGTCGTGCTCGGGAAGGGGGAGACAAGATGGCCGCCGTGCCCCGTACTCTTCTTCTTCGCACGCAAACGGGAATTTCGAAAGAAATAAGCACGGAAGAAAACCGGCGTTTCGCGCTCTGCCCACCTCGGATCTTTGTACGAGCTCAAAATCGAATTACTCGAATTCCCGCAATCCCTTTTTGTCTATCGCGCGACGGGGTTCCGATGCAATTTTGCCAAAACGGAAACGATAAATATTCCTCTCCGTCTCTCTCTCTCTCTCTCGTGACCACTCGGGCTCCCGGATCGATGAGCCCGCATTTTTACCTTTTGTCACGCCACGCTATATAGAATTAAAAAAAATAAACAAAAAAAATCGAAAAAAAGCGTATCGAGCGCTCGCTCGGAGGCGCGAATTTTCGCAAGATTGCCCGAGTCTTTGTTTCCGGGAGTATTAAATCGAGCAAAAAAAGAAATGCGAAACGCGAACGATTCCGGCCCTGGGTTAAGTTTGACTTGCGGCTCGCCAGAGGCGTGCCCTCGTTAATTTCATAGTTCCGTAATTTACCGCCAGGAGAATCTCACCGATGGGAAGTCTCTCGCATGCACGCGCACACGTGAGCAATTTAATGGGAGAACGTGCGGTCAGTAATTAGATTACGTCCAGATTCCCTCTCACTCTTTGTTCTCTCTCTCTCTCTCCCTCTCTCTCTCCCACCCCTTCCCTTTCTCTGTTGCCATTCTCCCCGTTTCCAGTGACTCGCGAAGGTAAATCCGACTTTTCGATTATCTCGCAACGTTTCCTCCCCCCGCTTCTCCCCCCTCTCCACCCCCTTTTCTATTTGTTGCGTCGTCAGCCGCCATTTTCTCTCGACTTTTTTAATAAACGCGTACACGCTCGTTCATATAACGCGTTCGCCGAGCGAACGGAGCTTGATAACTGTGTAGTTTCGAACTATTGTTTATCCTCGTAAACGATTTTTCTTTTCGTACGCACTATCGATCGCGCTCCGGCTCGGGGAGTCAACAAGCTCTTCGGACGCGCTGATGCGCGTTCGCCTTGAGCGATCTCTTGGATCAAATTCGTCGGGATTGACTTGTTTAACGTTTCGAACAAAGCGAAGAGCTCGGTCGATCGGAAATTCCGGTTTAGGGTGGTAATTGTTGTTTGGGGATTGTTTTTGGAAGGGGTGGGGGTGGAAGAGAGGAAAAAGGGGATTTTTTTGACGATCTTTTGGGATTGCGTGATTTAATTTAGCTTTTTTTTGTTATTTGTGGGAGATTTATTGTTGAACGAAGTATTGAAATCGATAAAAGTTTTGGAAAAAGTATTTTTGAACATTTTTGAGGAGATTCTTGCATCGTTTACTTTATTTTGGGTAAATCGTCAATAATCATTATTAATGAAGTCGATTTTTTGTCGAGGAAAATAAAATATATGATTAATTTATAAGTTTTATGGTTCAGTAAAAGATAGTTAAAAGACTGATGAATTCAATTAAAAAAATTTGCTTACTAATTGTCGTACACAAATTTATGATTAAAAAGTGAGAAGAATACACTTTGCAATCGATTTTATAAGGTAATACATCCACGAAACGATATTTTTAGGAATTTATTAAAATTTTGCATAAACTTTGATGCCATGTGCAAATATATTAAACTTTGAGAAATTTTTCTTCATAGAATTTGAGATATTCATTATCGAAAATCACAATTTTTTCTACTCTCCCATAAGAGAACGTGTTAGATATTGCGACTTTCAACCCTAAATATCTTGACTTCAATCAGTTTAAAAAAAAAATCCTCAAATAATTTTTTTCCTAATTTTCATAAAAACGTATCCAGAACGGATCACCTTGGATGACCTTGAATTTTAATTATGTTGATTTTCAATCAATTAGTAATGAAGTTTTCTAATAAACTGAAACTGTAAAACCACATATGGTACGGAGAAAAACTAAGATAGAAAATTTGGATTTGACTGTCATGGATGTACGACCTTAAAAAATGAAAATACACGAATAAAACTAAAATCCTATATTAAAAAAGACATGAAGCCTCTAATCAAGGAATAGAGCGCATTATGCGGAGCGCATTAACTTTTGGCTGATCTTTACTCATTAAAAAAAAATTCAACGTGCGCTGCTTTGGGAATAATAACGTTGATGTTTGAATCATTTATTTCGTCTTGCAAAAATTTTCAGGAATTACCTATTATGAAATCGATTTCGTCGAAGACACAAAAAGATATCACCACTTCAAATTTTAAGATTTTCCTATTTTCGATTCTCGAAAAATCAGGCTGGAGGTCCTCAAACACGTTAAATATTCTCAGCTCATGTGAAATAAACTTGCAACACTATTTTCTATTATACCTGGACGAATATAACTAAACAGTTCGGGGATCGTACATATAAAAGAAAAAGAGAGAAAATTCGTCAAGCGTAATGAGGAAAAAAAATTTCAAATTTTCGTTAATTTCCGGGTCATTAGTGTTTCCATGGTGATCAGTCGAGATCGAGTGAAAAACCGATTAACGTTTTAATTGTTCGGTTTTATGACGAAATTTGGAATCAGTTGCCCGGTAGAAAGTGTCGGGGTAAGACGTTTCGGGTCTCGCCAGGTAGTTCGGTACCAAAAAACATTTTCTTGCAATTTGACAAATTCAATCAAGTGTCAGTTCCAGTGTAATCTTCAATCATACGAAAAGTGAATAGTTTAGTGTTTCTAGTTTATAATGTCATTTCAAAATACTTTTTAAAAATGTTGGTGCGGAGTATCCTGAATTAAAAAAGAGATGAAGCCTCTAATCAATTAATCGGAATAGAGTGCATTATGCGAAGTTGTATGAAGTGTGCACCTAGAAGAACAGCAAAATATAGATTCAAAACTGTTAGAAGGAAAAAGCGGTCGTTTAAGGTACACTCCTTTCCATTTTTAAAAAAATCTTCAAAGCGTCATAACTTTTTGAATAATTAAAGGATTAACGTAATTCCTGCGCCATTAGCTTCGTTTTGCAAAAAAACTAAGAATCATCTTTAATAAAATTAATTTCGTCAAGTGGAAGGAAAGATATCGCAAATTGAAATTTTCATGGATCTATAGGATCCAGTGTGACTCACCAAATTTCATGAATTTATTTTTTTTCGATTTGAAGAGCCTATTCGATCGGAAATTTTCTGTAAATAACGAAAATACTATTTATTCGGGGCGAAATTCAAGAATTCATATTGAAAAATTCGAAAAACTGATACAAAAGTCAGTTTTTTCGATTTTTCAATATGAATTATTGAATTCTGCCCTGAATGAGTAACATTTTCGTTATCTGCAGGAAATTTCTGATCGAATAGACTCTTAAAATCAGGAAAAAAAAATTCGAAAAATTTTGTGAATTTTTGCAGGTGTACCCCTTTCCATTTTTTCAAAAATCTTCAAGGGGTGATAACTTTTTAAAAAATGGATGAATTAACCTGATTCCTGCGCCATTCGCTTCGTTTTGCAAAAAACTTTAAGAATCACACCTTATAAAGTTAATTTCGTCAAGAAAAAGGAAAGATATCGCTAATTGAAATTTTCATGGATCCACGAGACTCAGTGCGACTCACCAAATTTCTTGAAATTTTTTTTTTCGATTTTAAGTGCTTATTCGATCGGAAATTTCCTGAAAATAACGAAAATGCTACTTATTCGGGGCGAAATCCAAGAATTCATATTGAATGAACCAAAAAATTGACTTTTGAATCAGTTTTTTCAATTTTTCAATATGAATTTTTGGATTGCGCCCTGTATAAGTATAACATTTTTGTTACCTATAGGAGAAATTTTACGATCAAATATCAAATTGTGCGACATTAAACATGTCAAAAATACAAAAATGGCCGCGTTGCTGTTCGTAAATATAAAAATGATAAAAAAAAGTAAATAAAATTTAGGTGGTTCAAATAACACCCAATTCTTCAGTAATATATGTATATATAATATACATATAGGGATGCAGAAAAGTGTGTAGCTGGCACGCATAGCGGTATATCATCAATCAAGCAAGGAAATCCGTGCCGGCGAGTAAACGAGTTTTCAGCGATCTCTAATCGTCCAATCGCACCTACGAACGTTCAACTTGAAAAAGTAAAAAGGAATAGAAAAATGTCGATTCCAACGTCGTCGAGCGAATTTACTTCTTCCTTTTTTTTCGACGTTTTTTTATTTCCCCCAACTTTTTCCGCCAATTTCGAGCGACAAAATATCAAGACCGGAAGCGATGCGGGGCGAACCGGAAGCGCGATACGTCCACGATTGTTTCATCAATCAAACGATCAAAAATGAAATAAAAAGGGAAAGAGAGCCGACGACTATAGCTTTTCGACGCTCTCGCGAAAGGGAAAAGGGACGAAAAAAAAAATAAACACGATTTTTCAATTTAAAGTCCGAGATTCCGCGTCTTTTTTCCTGATAACTTACCCCCTGGCATACGAGCTCTAATAAATTCACTTAATTTGTGCGATAAAGAGGAATTACGTAAAAATAGCGATAAGCCTCGAAGATACGGAAACTCGAGTAAATATGACGTGAACAAATGGACGCGAGATGAAAGAGAGAGAGAGAGAAAAAAAAATGAGAGAGGGAGCATCGTAAAAGTACGTTTTGTGTGCACATGATTTTTCCCTTATCTCGCAATACGTCGTTGTGCCGGGCTGTGTGTTTTTTTTTCTTTTTTTTTCTTTTGGAAATATCCTTGCGCTCTCGCTGGTTTTTATTTATCGCTCTGGATGCATCGGCGACCTCTGCGTGACCCCTCACCGCCTATTCATCTTCGTCGACCACTTACGAGATTGAAAAACAAAAATGAGAAAATAGTGGAGAATAATGAAGAAAAGCGCGCCTCGGCGTTGAGAAACGAAGATATCGACGAGAGAAACGGGAAACGATTGGAAATAAGACGAGTCACGGCGTATTATACGGAATACGAAGCAAAATTCTCGGTCAATCGAAAATTTATCCGTATGTTCGATAAACATTTTCAAATGGTTGCAACTATTTTTTTTTTGTTTTTTATGTCTGGAGAAGAAAATAACTTTGATTTTCATTTAAACGATTTTAATTTCTTATTTTAATTTACTATAACTGTAAACGAGAAAATACAGTTCGCGTTCTAAATAGGGCCGTTGTCTTCACTCTGCCACTCGAATTCCCAGCTCGAGTGCTTTTGGCGTTCGGAAAATTTGCAAAATTTTTTAAATTTTTTTTTCGATTTTGAGAGCTTATTTTATAGGAATTTTTCTGTAGACAAGGAAAATATTACTTATTCAGGGCTAAAATCGGGATTAAAAAGGGAATATTTGGAAAACAATTTTGCAAATTTTTGAAGGGTACACTTTTCGATTTTTTCATAAATTCACAAAATTTTTTCGATTTTAAGAATCTATTTGGAAATTAATATCATTTCTTATTTCATATTTCGATTTAATATCAAAGATAACGAAAATTTTACTTATTCGAGGCACAAACCAAAAATTCATATTGAAAAATTGGAAAAACTGACTCAAAAATCACCTTTTCAACTTTTTCTATATAAACTCTTGGATTGCGTCTGGAATAATTAGAACTTTCGTTATCAACGAGAAATTTCCAATCGAGTAATGTCTTAAAATTTAAAAAATCAAAATTTTTTTCGAATTTTTGAAGGTCATTTTTGCCCTTACCATTTTTTTCAAAAATCTTCAAAACGTCATAAACTTTTCGAATAATTTATAAAATAACATAATTATTACACCATTCGCTTCATTTTGCAAAAATCTTTAAAAATCCCCCAAAATAAAGTCGCTTTCTTCAAGAGAAAGGAAAAAATATCGCAAAAAAAAATTTTCATGGGTCTACGAGACTCTCAGCGTGAGCGAAAAATGTCTGTTGAAATGAGATCCTAAAAGATAAAAGATATAAAAATTGTAATCTTCTTTTTTCAATTAGAATAACCCAATTATTCTAATTCTATAAAAAATTCATTTAATTCCGTTAGAAGAATTTGATAAATTAGTCTCGCGTTTTCCGGAAGCGAATAAGAAAAGTCAGGTGTCCCATATAGTACCGAATTATAACGAAATCCCCTTTAAATATCGAATTACGTGTCCGCGAGCTTTGATGTCTCCAGCAAAGAAGCAATTTCGCCCTATTTAACCGGCGACGTGACGTTAATTCGATTCCGATGCGAGAGCGGAAGAAAAAACGAGGAGCGAGCAAAGAGCGGAGGAAAAAAAACGTGAAAAAAGTCAAGAAAGAAGAGAGAGAGAGAGAGAGAAGAATAAAATGAAAAAAAAGAAGCGTTACACGGTTGCGAGCCACCGAGATACAACGTCGATTAAGCGAATTAACTTATGTGGGTAGGGAAAAAAAATGAGAAGTAGCTGTTACGTACGTGAAATCCGGTTTCAATGGACGCATCTCGATATTGGCTAACCGCAAAAATCTCGGATCCCATTCACGTGTCCCGCACGAGAAACATTTTGCCACGGAGATTCGCGGACTCTTGCGGCGAGCGACGGGCCAGCGAGCGAGAGAAAAAGATAAAATTAAAAAGAATTTTGACCCTCGATACCCCCAAGTTAATATTATTATCGCGTGAATTGACTAAACGCTTTGCCAAGCGTATCCGGCATCGTTTGTGCATGTACACGCGCGGAGCCGAAACCGTGTTATTCCGCGCACATTTTTATACGAGACATTCCACGCGAAAGTCCCCTGGAATAAAGGCATCGCTCGACGCGAACTTGGAAATATTCGCACCGGAGAGCGCTGCGCGTTGATCGCCGAAAAGTTTCGCGACGCTAAATTACGAAGGATTCCAATAAAACGTATACGAAAAATTTTCACGCAAAACTTTTTTTTACGCAAAGTTTTTTTTTTTAACACGTTGGCTGCGGGACTTGATTTTTAAAACTTACGCACAGTGCTTTGCATCTCACTTTGGATTCGTAACCGATTTTTCCCCTATACGATTTTTCCCCAATACAAGACAGTATATATAATGATTGTAAATTAATTTCTATTTAGTTTCTAATATACTGATTTACTGATTGTTCCTACTAATTTTATTTTAATGACATTAGCCACCGCACCACGCGCAAATCTAATACAACTCGAAACCAGCTCGTAACGCAGTTAACCTGTTAAACGGTAGTCGCCGGGAGCTCGATATAAAAAAATACAGTCACGGTAGCGCGAAGTCTGTTTAGTCGCACGATGGAGATGTAACGATAAAATTCGTAATAAGGAAAATAATAATAACGATGATACACGGCGGAGTCAAGTATGCCCGGTTACCGAGAATAATCTTTCGGGGGAGCTTGTTCTCTTTCCCCATATTATATTACGCTGAAGTTGCTTTAATCTATTCTGCTCTCCTCGTGCGAGTGTTTAGAACGCGAGTTCTTAGTAACTTAGCATAAGCCTGTGCCGATCAAGGTCTCTCTTCGTTTTTCTCTCCACGCCCCCCCTCCCTCCCCCCGGCCCGCTCGTTTTCTCGCTACCTCCGCGTCTTTCCGAACGCGCGGCGTGCATTGTTTCCATTCGGATAACGCTAAAGAGAGCGACGGAGATAGAGTTTGAAAAAAAAAGAGAGCGAGAGGTTTTGTATCTCGGAACAAAAAACGATGTAGACTTTAATCGTCGCCTTGTGCCGCGCAAACACAAAGGTCTCAGATTTGCCTGCAGGCGAGAATTCCGAGCTGGAGATAACGAGCGAAGAAATAATCCGTCGCTCCGGTCTCGATTCACCGGCGCTCGCGAACGAGCGCCCGATGCATCGGGAAATCATCGCGATCATCTCCGTCGCTCCGATTGGCCGCATCTGAGCCGAACAAGATGGCTGATGGGAATCGCGTGATCTTGAAAGATGAAAAAAAAAGGATCGAGGATTATGGAAATGATGATTAGCGTCGTTCCAACGTGCGCGTTTCGACGATGAGAATTTCGGACTCGAATTTTCGAGTCGAGCATCGGAGAGAGAAATTTTTGATGCTCTCTACGAATAGCGTTTCCTCGAGTCGCTCTTTTTAATCCTGCTTCGCGTCCTGAGCGCACGACTTTGTTCGCATTCTTGATCGAGATCCTGGAATCCTTTCGCTTTTGCGCTCGCAGCACGCTCTAGCGGAGAAAATGCGTAACGACCCGATAACGCAGAAAATCGTCGCAGCCGATAAGTTACCTGTGTCGAATTTTGGATCAGAGGTAAGGTTGATTCGTTTAACATCAGAGGGAGCCACTTTCTTGCGTAAAGTCCGTTTTTTCTCTCGAACACGAGGGGCGCTGATTTCGCCGCTCAAACGCATCGCGTAAACGTCACAATCGTGTGTCAAAAATTAACATATGGCAACGCGTGTCAATTGTTTGTTCTAGTTGTTGGTTTTTAACAAAAACATTTACTTTTTACGATGACTACCGTCGAAAAACTCCAGTCGAGAGTTCGCGACTTGGAAAAAGAGCTCGCCGATTTGAGGTTGAACAATGAGTCCAATGCTCGCAAAAAAATTGCAAATTTATCCAGCGAAGTTGTTGACACGAATCCTTACAGGTGATAATAATTAAATTATGAAATTTTAACAAAATTTTGAACAAATGATAGTTTATAAAAATTCGAAATATTGTTTTTTTTTATTTTTATCAATTTTTAATTATTTGTCTTTTTAGTCGTCTCATGGCACTGAAACGAATGGGCATTGTCGACAATTATGAGAAAATTAGGGAATTTACAGTTGCGATTGTCGGAGTGGGTGGAGTTGGTAGCGTAACCGCTGAAATGTTGACCAGATGTGGCATCGGAAAGGTATCGAACGAATATTCATGGATTCGCTCGTTAAAAATCTACTTACGGAACAAAAAATTTATCACTGTGCATGTACATTTGATTCCAGCTGATTCTTTTCGACTATGACAAAGTCGAGCTAGCCAATATGAACAGACTATTCTTTCAACCCAATCAAGTAGGCCTCAGCAAAGTCGACGCAGCGGCCAGAACTCTGGAATTCATCAATCCCGACGTCAAAATAGAAACGCACAATTACAATATCACGACTGTAGATAATTTTGAGCATTTTATTGAAACTATAAGGTAAAAGCTGCATTTCGCATTATTCAGAAAATTCATCAATTTTTGCAAACAAATTTCCAGTTTTCAAGGAATTTTTTTCTTTCGCAGCACTTCAAGCTTGACAGACGGTCCGGTTGATCTTGTTTTAAGCTGCGTAGACAATTTTGAAGCACGCATGACCATTAATGCGGCCTGCAACGAACTGAATCTAAAATGGTACGAAAGCGGTGTGTCCGAGAATGCTGTTTCTGGACACGTACAATTTATCATTCCTGGAGAAACAGCTTGCTTCGCGGTAAGCCAATCACGAACAAAAAAAATCATTAAAAACTTTCTAAATTTCAAATCCCAGCTTATCAATGTTTCAATCGTAATGTCGACAGTGCGTTCCGCCCTTGGTGGTAGCTTCGAATATCGACGAAAAAACTTTGAAGCGCGACGGCGTTTGTGCCGCGTCGTTGCCAACGACGATGGGAATAGTCGCGGGTCTCCTGGCTCAAAATTCTCTCAAGTATCTTCTGAATTTCGGCACGCCGACGTATTATCTGGGATACAACGCGCTAGTGGATTATTTCCCGTCGATGAAATTGCTACCTAACAAGAACTGCGACGATGCGAATTGCCGGAAGCATCAGGCGGCCTACGCGCTGAGACCTCAGGAAAAAGAAGTCGAGGAGGAGAAAACGGAGGAGCCCGTCCACGAGAGCAACGAATGGGGTACACGCGAATCCTCGTACCTATCACAAAATACAAAAAAGAACGAAAAATATACTGACATTTTGTTTCTCCAGGTATTTCCTTGGTGGACGAGACGCAGGCCGACGAGCTCGAGGAGAAACCTAGTCAGACCACTTGCGAAGGCCTCGAACACGCCTACACGATACCCGCGCCCGATCCCGAAAATCCCGTCGTCTGCGACACGAGTGGAAGCACTCTCGAGGAACTTATGATGCAAATGAAATCGATTTAATACTCCTGCCAAGTTTTTTTATTTGGTGAAGGTAAAGTTAACAGATTATTTTGTCCAATACGAATCCTTAAGATCAATATTTATTTGTAACCAAACAAATAAATATATCGAATATTTCTTTTTTCAAAAACTGGCTGTCACCTTTATTAAGGACGATTCTAACATACACATGGTATATATACATTAAATATAAGAATGACGATAATTTTTATATAATTGTGAGGGTGGATGAGGGGGCGGGGAGGTAACAGCACATACACTCATCAGATAATCACGAAGAATTCTCGTTCTCACTTTTTCTCTCTCTCTCTCTGTGTGTGTATATATATATATATGTATATATATAATATATTTATATTTATAATGTTCAATTATTATTTCGTGAGGGCACGAAAAAAAACGCGATATTTCTAACCAGTCTTCGTCGTCGTTAATTTATGTTTTTCTTTTTCATTCCATTTCGCTCTAAAAACTGCATTATTAATGGTGACACTAGGATAACAGCGATACGATGGAGATATTACTTTATGAATATAATACATTGCATATCATTCGTACATTGCTGTGAGTTATCGATTGATTGAATAAAAAAGAAAAAAAAAAATTTTTTAATGTCACGATTCGCTTGACAAACGAGTGGTCTGAGAATGGATAATGCGCGGGGGATGAATGATGAATAGCTCGTCCGGACTCTCGAATCTGTCTAACTCGTATAAAAAAAAATGATACAAAAAAATCAAGTGAAAAAAAAAACGGAACGAAGGTTCATTATCGTAATGCGTACCTCTCTCTTTGATATTCCTTTTCATGCATCAGCTCTGAGAATACTACTATTATTATTTCGAGATGCCTGTTGACACGTGTCGAGAGCGTTGAGCCAGGGAATTCCGTGGACTCTGACGTATTATTACTATTATTGTTTTTATTATTATTCGTACGATTATATTATTTTAGAATCGTGCTATTAGAGCCATTGGTGCGAACTCTATACGGGTAAGGTTTTTTTTTTCCTCGGTGGCAGTGCATTTCTGATAACTCGTTAAATTGTGATAATTACGCACTTAGTAGTCCGTGTGGGATGAAGCTCTCTTCTCCGGCGCGAAACATCGATATCGAGCCGTCTCGACGCTCGTTTTCCTCGTGCGGTTATTTTCGTCCTTCTGAACTTTCGAGGCGACGAAAGTTTGCGGCGTGGGAACGAAATTTTCGAGAAACGAAAGAAAAAAAAACAATTGAGGAAAGGAAAAAAGCTCGAGAAAGAGAAACTTCCGCTCTCCTTGGGAACGCGTACGTTTTTTTTCTATTGACTTCGAGAGGATTTTCGGCGAGATCCGAGTCTCGAAAATTAGACCCAGGAATCACCAGCGGAAGTCGAGCTTGTAGGCACGTTAACGGTCGCGATCGAGTGTTCCCTCATGCTCGCGTTATCGTCGGCCCATTGCGATCCTATTATCGCGTTTCCCATCTCGCCCATGCCACCCTGCTGCGGCCCGACCGGGCTCTGACTCCGGATTATTCCCAGCTCGTACTGCCTCTTCTTCTTCTTCTCCATGTTCACCTGGGCGTACAACGGCTCACCCGGCCTCGGCTGCTGCAACAGACCGGAAAGTACGAAAATTTACAAATTAGTTTGAATTTCATCCTCGTCGTCGCTCTCTCAGACGATATCTCGTGGCGATCCGCACATTTCATTTATCTTTTTTTTTTCCCAGGAGTCGATCTCCGGAAACTACAACTACGAGGATAACCACGGCTACGCTAATTTTCGACGCTTCCCTCGCACGATCTGGAATTCTAATGCTCGTCCGAAGGGTGGATCGTGAATTAAAACTTACAAATCTTTTTTTTTTCACTATTCGATTTTATTATTATTTTTATTCTTGTTGGTGGTATTAATAATATTATTTCCGATCGTTGTTACAAAATGGGGAAATATACATATCGTGTGCATGGGTCGTCGGACGAAAGACGCTCAGAGTTCTCGTTTCCTACTTCGTAAACGCCCTCGTCGTTCCTTCGTACCCCCTTATCGACGACAATAGCCCGTGCATTCGTTTACTTTCATAAAAATTGTCAGACGTTGCTTAACACTGAATAAAAAATCTGTCCCCACGAGAAATCACGCCTTACGAGCGACGCGACAAGCAAAAAGTTCGACAAAAACAATCGTTCGGTTTTTCGTCTTGACAGCTCGAAAATCGTCAATTAAACTCGTATAGGCCAGAGCGGTAACGTGGATTCGATTCGTTACTTTTAAGACTCAGTTTTTTTTTTCATTTGAAAAAAACATATTAATTAAGTTTTACAGTCGTAGCAAAACACAGAACTTTGTTTAATTACGGAAAAATCGTAGAGCTGCGCGAATGAAAACTTCAGTGTACAAAGTCGTCTTAAAATGTTTGTAACAAAAGTAAAAAATCGTACTCGACATTAAATTACAATCGATCGAGTATAGTCGTAATTACAAACACTTCGTCTATCATATGTTTCCTTTTTAGAATTTAAATGTTGCACATATACGGATGTACACTGAAAAAAAATTTTGTTGATTCAACAAAATTTTGTTTTAATCAAATGAAATTTTGTTGATTCAACCAAAATTTTTTCTCAGTGTATGCTTCATCTTTGCCAGCTACCCAAGTAGAACTACCGTTAGAAAATTTCGATTGAAAGCGGTGCAACCATTTTTCTCCTTCGTCTTTTCATTCCTCTATGTTTATTTTGGAAAATCGCATCTTGGAATGTATTTGTGCCTCATTCTCTAACAGTACAATTAATTCCTGAACCATTACAAAAGTCGGGAAAATAATTCGTCTAATTAGCCTACGTTTGGAAGAAATAGTCTCGCTGCGAAACTATCGTAATTTCCTGATTAGAATAATTAAAAAAAAAACAAACACGATTATAAATTTTTTTTTTCGTGCATTCAGAGATTTCTTCAAGTTAACCTAGCTTCTTAATGGAGTAATTATTGCGTCGATAAAACGCTCAATTTCGTGATGTATGATCGTGTAAATTATTCGTATAGCCAACTTTTTCATTTAGGCTCTGATATAAATATATTATCGTAATAATATGAGGATTCTTGTGTTTTTTTTTTTCGATGACAACGAAGAAAAAAGTACGTTTTTTGTGTGTGTATGTCTGTGTTTACTTTGTCACCTCTTTTTTCGCGTTTAGACCCTGTTTTTTATTTTCCATCGCCAAGTATCTGAAAGTAAATAAAACAAGCATAAACGGCTTTGAATTTATCAAGAAAATTGTCAAATTTGGAAGACTGAGAATGTTCTCATACCAAAAAAAAAAATTATATACATACATTTCTCTCTCTCTCTCTCTATATATGTATAACATTTCGAAAACAAAATATTTTCCAACTACGAGCTCAGACCGAAAATACGTAAATATTTTCAACAAAGAAAAACACATTCATCCAAGCTGCTAAGAAATTATCTGTGTTACGAAAACTAAAGACGAACTAGTCTGTGTGAGAGATGCAAGAAACAATGAGTTTAAAGACTATTTTTCATTTTCCAATAAAATCATTATGCAAATAACGTAAACGGTTGGAAACGAAAATGACGCTGACATTCCGTCGATTCGTGTAAAAGTCAATGGAGATGATGTTTCTGACGATGAGTTTAAACCTCGTGGAAATCGTTACGAGATTTACACGAGTAGGGAAAGAAAATAAAAAGCGGCGATTCTGGAGTGCCGTTCATGCTGGAGTATGTTTCCAGAGTACTTTCAACGAAATTGTAGCGTCCTGCCGTTCTTTTTTTTTTTCGTGAAATTATAGAACTGCCTGTCTCGTCGCTCGGCTTGAAAACGCAATTGGGATTCGTTTCGGGCACGTAGCGTAGCTCGAGGTGAATTTTCGATTCCTACACACGAGATATACGTCTAAGCTGGCTCTGATTCGTCCTGACACGAATTTTCCGCGCGAATAAACGTAGCTGACTATCCTGCCTAGATCTGATTCTAAATTGATTTAAAGTCCTTTCACCTGCAACGTTAATCTCGTGCAGAAAGTGCATTTCGTTCGAATTCTTTCGTGTTCGTTGATATATATCAACGGGGTGCGTTTTAAATTGAACAAAAAAAAAGCAGTGAAAGTGTTCCGTGATTATGTGAAATAGTAGCGAATTATTTTCATATTTGCTTGTAACTTCGTGGCAACGAACGAAATATTGCAAAGTCTCCGAACTTTCGTGTGAATGTTTTAAAAACTGTCTAGTGAACTTACGGGATTGATGGGAAATACACAAACGCCTCCGGGAGGCGGTCCATGAGATCCTTGTTTTTGGTACTGCGCTTCCGATATACCGAGTTCCTCATTTTGCTGTTAAGATAAATATAATAATTATGAAAAAAATAAAAGCCAGGAGACATTTAATATCGCGTTTCAAGATATTTCGTCAGAATAATCATTATTTTTATTTCTTTCATGTCGGATACTCGATTACTTTAGCACCAGCTTAACGAAAATTCATCCTCATTGATTTTACAGTGCCAGAACTGCAGCCAATCGCGTTTTCGAAGCGAATCCTATTTTCGTCGGTGATTCCGGAAAAAAGTTTAAAAGCTCCTCGCATTCGCAAACACAAGAAAAAATGCGCTCTTATATCGTGTGTTCTAAGAAAATTAATCATGCTATAGAGATCCAGCGTGGCTGAACGATTTGGCAGGCTCGTGCTAACACTGCGAGCAATTAACAGCATTGTTTCTCACTCCATTCGCAATTGCGATTATTTCGATCGCTCTACGTCGATGGCGAACTTTTTTTATGATCAGAGAAAGCACGCGATGATGGTGATGGCGATGAAGATGATGATGGTGTTCGGGATTAAAAATATCGATCGCGTCTAATCGTCTAACTCAAGGACATTTTCTCACACGGTTCAAAGTGCAGACTCAATATCATTCGGAGTATAGCGATTAAACGTAAGTTCAAGGTATTAATTCGTGTTCGACTCACCGGCTGATAGATTGCAGGTCTCCCAACGTTGTTAGAATTCATGTTTGTCCTCTGAATAGTTCGATCCTCGTATCGCGTGCTTCCCTGGCTGGCCATCGGTCGGTTCAGAGTGCTGCAATCATAACTAAGTCAATTACAACGTTAAGATATTTATAAACCGCACGTAAGGCTGAAAGAATATTCGATGATGTCTCTACTTTGTACCGAAAAATTTCTTTTTTTTTGCCTTTTTTGGCCAAACTAGCGAAAGATGATTCGAGTAGTCACCTATTCGCGTTATTTGGAGAGTTCGGTCCAGAGTTTCGCGCTGCTAGGGTCTTCGTTACAAAATCCTGCTCCTTCCAGCCGTGCTTCTTGTAAACGTCTCGCAGTTCCTGATGCTGCCACATCGTGAATAATACTTGTCCTGTAGATTCGAAACGAGAGACTTATTTTGGGTGAAATGACGAAATTTTCTTCCATCAATCTGATTTTCGTGATTAACTGACCGGCAAATTTGAGAACCCGAGGTGTATATTTCTGACGTTGCTTCGTGATGTACATTAGCCTCTCGACGCCACCGGCGTCCATCAGCGATCTTGAGAACTCGGCGTTTTTCTTAATGACCTCGTTCAAGGTTGCGAGCACCGCGGCTATGGTGTCGTCGCTCGTTCCCTGATCGTGCTGATTATTTCCTGATGGCAATTTTTGTATCAAATCTCGCATAGCGTACTTCCCGATTAGTTCCTTGTTTCTTTGATCTATCGCGAGATTTCGGAGGGCCGTTGCCACGGCGCAGACGACGCGATCGACCTTGAATTTAAAAAAAATTCATGTTCAACGAGTGTTCGCGTTATTTCATTTACTTGCTTTTCAAATCGAATTTATTTTCGAAAGATTAAACTTGCCTCCATTCTTAATAATTCGACTAAAATGGGCAATCCTTTCTCTTTTCGAACTGCGGCCCGTATTTCGATGCTCGGTTGCCAGTAACACGCGGCCAGATTTTGCAAAGCTCCCGCCGCTGCTTCCAGGGTTTCAGGGTTCGAACAAGTCTGCAAGAGGCTCAGGTAAGACTGTACTACGTCGGGTTGCCAGAGTAATTCCATCCCCTTTATAGGCTCCGTTCTTGGACTCGTTGTTCTCGATGTCGTGGTTTCCTTTTGCGTCTGTTGGCCCTCTTTCTTCTTTTTACTACCTCCGAAGCATCCCAGATTCTCCCCTGAAACAAAGTGCCAAAAAGCATGATTAATTATTCGAAGAAGTTTACGAAATGTTGTCGAACAAATTCATAATTTTTTATTACAGTAAATAAAATACTAACCTTTCACTGGAGCGGTCATTCGCGTCTGCACCGTCGACTGAATCGGATGCTTGTCGTAATTCGGATCCTCGACTTCCTGACACCGGTAGCTCAAGTTCCGTAGAATGCAAACGCAATTTTCAACAATCTTATTACCAATGTTTGACTTTTCGATAGCCGAGCGTACGACGTAGAGAAGAGCGTCGACGAGGCCGTCGCACTCTCTCAATTTCTTTCTCGCGTATTCGCCGGCGCTCGAGACGTTTCTGAGCACGCCGGACGCGTTCCTGAACACGGTCGACCAACACGTCTCTCCGTTCGACGAGCTCGGGTCCCATCCACTGTGCGGTATTATTATGTTATTCACGACCATGGTTACTCCATCGTCGATGATCGACCTCTTCAAATCCTGTTGCAGTAAATGAACATTATAATAAATATTTGCTGATAAATTAACGACAGTTATATAAAATTTGTGTAAAATAAGATAAATAATCTTGTGTTGAACGACGTGCCTCGCACGATGACAAATTCCAAAGCACCCCGGTGACTAATTCCTTGATGTCGGCGTCGGAGGTTCTTCGCAACAAATTAATCAAGGCCGGCACGCCGCCGGCGCTCTTGATAGCCCGTTTGTTTTCGTCGTTTTGTCGGCCGTAAGAGAGATTGCGGAGAGCGCCGCAAGCGTTTCTGTAAACGTCGGGACTCTCGTGATCGAGGAGCGAGACCAGGGGAGGAATTCCGCCCATGCTGCGAGTCTTTTGCTTGTTCGGATCGTCCATGTAGCAGAGATGTTGGAGATACGCCGCCGCGTTCGCCTTTATCACGTTGTTAGGATTGCTGAGAAAGCCGATTACCTCCGAAAGATTCGGATCGCGCCATCTCATTGACTTTTGATCGTCTTCCAGCGGGCTTCCCATACCCGGTACTTGGTGACGCGGATGGAGTCTCTGCAGGTGTACTTCCTCCTCGAATACCTCGACCGGTATCGCCCCTGTCAGCGACGCTGGATGTCCCTCGTCGTAAGCGGTTACGTCGCCCGACAATGACACCGGGCCGACTCCGCCCGGTGGCCCGTACCCGACGGGCCAGACCCATCCGTAAGGAAGCTTTCCTTCGTCTACGATAACAATACATTATTTCAATTTTACGCTTACAATCGTGTTACTCTCACATAAATAAATATAAATTTATAAATTTATAAATTTAAAAAATTTATAAATTTAAATTGATAAATTTTTTCGGTGAAAATCGTACCATTTGGATGCTGCGACGGCTCTCCGGAGTCATCCATGTTCCACGAGTTGCTGACACGGTCTGGGGATTAAAAACAAACATTGTAATCTTACTAATATATAAATGTGAATGTTTGTATGTTTGTTACTCAATCATGCAAAAACGGTTGTACGAATTTGAATGAAATTTGTCATAGAGACAGTTTACAACGTGGATTTGAACATAGGCTACTTTATTTTAACTCATCGTAACCGGATGGAACTTCAAAGTATGAAATTCTATAAAAATCGACCTATTTGCATGTAATTTGGTTCAAATACGTATTTAAACTCGTAGAAAATTTCCACGCTATTCATTTTGTTGTAACTTATCACCAGAACGCGATTAATAATTCAACTTTTATATTTAAAGAATGGCTCAAAAACGTAATAAAAACAAAAATATTTCAGCGATATATGGACTTTTGAGTAATTCGCCAGTAGATGATGATACTTTTTTCACAAAACAGCTTTTTTAAATAAATAATTTTTTTGTTGTACTATGTTCCGAAATGATATAAAAAAGTAAAGATAATTTTTAATTCTCAATTAATAGCAAATTTCACAATTATTGCGAAGGTGCGAAACGCCCGAACCACTATAATCTGCTATTAAAAAATATATTTGCAAAATATCGACAGTTTTTCTCAACGAGCGGTACCGTATTGTTCTCCAGGGCCTCCGGGACTCGGTGTAATGCGATAATGATCCTGCAGAGCTGGATTCAGAGTCGGATCAACGTCATTGTAAGCACCTTCCGTGTAGGTCGGACCTTTCCTCATGTATTCTTTATTTTGTAAACAACAAAAAATCAATTTATCGAGATCTGGGTCAATCGTTATCTTCGTGTATATTTATCTTTGGGAGTAATGGGGTCAATTAACGGAATTTGATGCGTACCGATCGGTGGGGAAGCTCGGCTGTGGTCCGATGGGCTATGCGGGCTGTGAGGAGAATGCGATTGCGGCATGTACATTCCGTGTGTACCGGGATAACCCGGCTGTGCTGTATATCCGAGGGAAGAGTCATAATGGTCGAAACTGACCATGTAAGGGTCAGCTGGATATCGGGATTCACCGTGCGGGTATTCTTGCGACATCAAAGGCATCGACATGTAGCTAACAGCTCCGGTATCCGGTTCCATGTGCGACACTTCCCGCACAACTTTCGTCACTGTTGTCACCTACGTAATCAACGTTCCATTGATTTTCATTTTGAAATAATTTTGAATGAGATACGATAAGAAAATCACATTTGGTGATAGATTTTTTCATCTCATTCATAAAATTGTAGTTAAATTCTTACTTGCTGCGACGTTTGCTGCTTGTGTGTTCGAATGAGCAAGGGGTCTTCCTGCATTGACAAATGAGACGAGTGCAAGGAATGAGTGTCAGCTTGGCCATTGCTTCCATTGTAATCCGTTTCACTCTGTCCACTGTTACCAAATTCAGAGTAATGGATCATTTGTCTTTTAATTTCTTTCAATTAAGGTCTTAATGATTGAGTTCTAATTATTGAACTTACGTATACTGTGGCATGTCGGAACCGGTCTCCTGAAGAACACGTCTGCAAAAAAATTGTCCTTTCATCCCTTATTTTTGTACATCTTAATAACAAAGTATCTTTAATAAATACAGGAAATTTTAGATACATGCAATTATATTTCCTATTAAATGTTAGATGGCACTTCAATGAATAGCGTTAAATCACCTCTGTGTTATTTCAGTACGTGTTATGTTGTGCTCTTGCCTCTGCTCTATCCTCCTATTCACCAGGCTGATATTAAAAAAAACAATCACCAGTGTTGTTATTCGCATAAAGCATATTATCATGTGTTGTACAACTTTAATAAGCAACAAGAAACAAAGTGAGAAAATTTTTGTGCAATTTAAAGCAATTTTTTTGAAATTATTATTAAAATTGAATTTTATTCAATTTTTTTTCTGTTAGTCCAGTAAATATTCTTTTGCCTGTAAATATTGTTCCTTTTTACACCTTTCCCACAGTGTTATTACTATACTTACAGGCAAGAATCTACTAGCTGATTGTTTGACATTCCAGTCTATCGGGTCGTCTCAACCACAGTAGCAAGTATCTAAAAACGAAACAAGACGAACGACGATTAGTCGATTGATTTTAAACGTCTCTGACAGTCCGAGAATCGCGAAATGTTTCGTATCTGCACAACGCTGTACCTTCCAGAACGAAAAAACTATCATTTCGAGAAACAAAAAAAATTAACGCCGATGGCGATAGAATTCGATCGCGCTGACGGAATCGAGGCCGAGTAGATTTTCTGAGTAAATGAAGCGCGTGACACGCATAACCTCAAAAAAACGTAGTGTCACGAGCGGAAGACGCCGAAACCCATGCGTTTCTTGCTATTTCGGAAGCTGGACGAGTTTTTGACGAAATCGTACGTTCGCCCGGTCCTGCAATTCGTTGGGGAGAAAAGTCACATTCCTCCTTGTCACACGTGTCACGCATCGAGAGTTCTCGCAGTTCCGATACGCGAGGTTAGTTTCGTGTACGAAACTGTCAAAATGTCGAGCATCGGGGTCTGCGTGTACGTGTGTCGGCTCGTACTCGCTCGCACACACGCGATCAACGTACGTGCGCGTCGCGGTGTACGCGTACTTGTGTACACAGAGCCGATAAGAGAAGATTCGAAAGTTATCGCGAATGGCAAATATAAAGAGTATGTCCATTATACAGGAAATTGGCCGAGTCGCGCGGAAGTGTGGAAAACGGGAGAATCGCGAGAGATAAAAAAAAACGTGAGAACTTACGTGACATGCAGGAACGAGGACTCTCGGTGAATCAGTTCACACGTCGACGTATTTTTTTTATCGTTCGTATCCCTGAATCGTCGAAAACAACGAGTTTTTTTCTCTTATCGTGAAATCAATTATCTCAGACGATATCGATTCGCTGAAAATAGCGAACATGTCAAAGCCACTGACGTTTTTTTTTGTCCTCGAAGGTGTCGTGCTGGTTGTTTTTTCTTTTTTTTGTATTACAGGGAGGAAAGACACGCGCGAGGTGTGTTGACTCGGGCAGGAGCGTGTCGTTGACGGAGCGGCATGTCGACGAGAGTGGACGACGAAAATCGTTTCCCGTTCGCGAGCAACGCGAAGGCGGTACCGATCAGAAGGCACGACGGTGTGCCGACGTCGGGCGAGAGAACGATCGCATCGCTACTGCGCCGCGACAATGATCCTCGAAGGACTACTCGTCAAACTTTCAGGAGCTTCGTGCCGTTGATTTCGCGTACACACGGAACGCACGCTCGCGCGCACGTACATGGGAGCATTCGGAAGATCCGTTGACGCGACAAACGGGTACGAACGAAAAAAAAGGAGAGGAAAAGGCTGTCCCCGATCTCACGTACGAGATGCCGACTTATCTGGCACACTGTCACTGTTTCGTACGCGACGACGCGAATTCGCCGCTCACTCTTACGATTTTTTCACGTACGCGAAGCATCGGGGCAAGGCGAAAAGTTCTCGCCGACCAGAGTCATTGACATATCCGCGTACTCTCCTCGGTTTTGCGACCGCCAACGCCTACACGATACACATTGCACGCATTAACGACGCCCCTACGGCCCTCTGCGTCCCCCCCCCCCACCGGACCAACAACGTTTCTCGCTCCAGGAGAATAATCGGGTCCCGTTTCGACGCCATTGCGCGTTCTCGAGCATCCGATTGGCCCGTCGCTTCTCAATTCTCCTCTAGTCGGCCAATCGGAGATCATCCGGACAGATTTCTTTCCGCTGTATCGAGAAAATAACTCGACGTTCCGACGAACGACTTCTTCAGATGGACCAATCGGAACTACGTTTCAGAAACACGCCGATCAATCGGACAATTTCCAATAATTTCATCAGCATTGGAAATAAAAACAAAGTTCCGAAACGTCAAAAACGTGGGTATAACCGCAAAAAAGTAAAAGATCGTCTTAAAAATGATGATAGTTGATCAATGTTAATGTTATTCTGTTCAATTTGATCTTTGCATTTATTTGCGAAGGCGTAATCCCGTCTTTTCAAACTTTCGTAAACTTGCACACATTTTTTGGTAATTTATGGTAAATTCTGTCGGACGTAAATAAAATGTCAGGTTATGGGCTCCAATAACAAATTTTACGCTGTTCTGTTTATTCTCTGAATGCAGATGAAAAAAAAAAAGGAATCGATGGCCAAGGAAACTGTGTACGATCGTTGCGCGTACATTGGGTGTTACAATGGAAAATACATAAACGGGCGACGACTGTTTCATTTTCCTGCGGAGACCGATCGTCGGCTGGAGATGTGGATCGAGAGAAGCGGTAAAAATTTATAAAAATCTCTCGAAAAAAAAACGCCAAAATTTGCGTTTGCATCGTATCGACTGCTTGCAGGAAATTTTCGTTTACGAACCTGGGCCGCCACGTCGCTGAGGAAAGCAGGACTTTGCGGGGACCACTTCGATGACAAGTCATTTACGAATCCATCACGAAAAGCTCTGAGACGCAACGTCGTGCCGAGACACTACACGGAGGACTTGAAATACAGAAAAGTAGCACGGAAAAATAACAAAAATAATGAAAAAAGAGAAACAGGCGAAATTACGAACGATCGGCTGGATTGCGAGAGACTCTCATCCACGATGTTTGAGCCGTTGGACACAAACGATGGTAATACAAACACAGGTAATGCGTTCGACGAAGCTTCATCGCAATCCGAGGAATACAGAGACGATTGTACCGCCAACGGCGATGGAAGAAACAAATCACCCTCTCCGGTAGTCGAGTACATTGTGGAAGAGCTTGATGAAATTCTGATACATGAGAATTCACAAATCGCTGAATCTCCGGTTGACGAAGAAATAGAGTCCAGCGACGACGAAAGGATTCAATCACGAATGAGCTCAGCGACGAGCGAGGAGTTCCTTGACGAGGGAACTGATTTTAGAAACGAACAATCGGCGTCACCGGTTGAATGCAATGATGAAATGGACTCTGGTGAGAGACAGGATGACTCGATACTGCAACTCGACGAAGAAAACACAAATCTTGATAATACGACGAGAATATCGGAGCAGAATTTACGCATGTCGAAAGGGCGAGAAGTAGATTACGCGTCTTCCCGAAACATTTTCGAAAACATCGACGAATTTTTGAATGTACAGAAATGTACGAATCCTGTTGCTCGAGCGATGATCAAGCTGCTTTTACACAAAGCCGATTTGCCGTATTCGAAAGAGGAGAAAGACTATGCGATTGCATTGTACAAAAATTCGTCAGAAATGTTCTTTCATTTGAAAAAAATTGGCTGCTACTTTCCAAGCCAGAGTACGATCAAGAGATGGCTTTCCGAGGAAACGGGAAATCAGTCGAACGATCGATTACCAATAGACAGCGAAAGTACGAAAGATGTGCAGGAAATTGATGAAAATATTGAAGAATACGATGACGAGATTGTAGAAGAAAATTGCTTGATTAACAACGAGATAAATTACATTCCTGAATTAACGAGTGTTATCCCGGGAACCGAAGAGAGTATTGACGAATCGAATTGATAATGAATTCAAAATTCTGAGGTACATCACGAGTGCATGGAAATTTTGTCCCTAAATGATGGAATGTTGATTAAAAACATTTTTCAATACAAACATGTGACAAAAAAATGGTGACTCGAAATTTATTTAAGATAATAAACTGTGAATAGAAAAATAAAATAATTCTATTATGCTAAGAAACGTAAAAAAAAACGTTAGTTTGTTGTATTTTATTAATAGAAAAATAAAAATATTCAAGTTTTTGAATGCATTGTACTATATTTGGCGCTGCAGTCGATGTTTTTCAGTAGTTGTTGATTTTGCCTCTTGTGGCGTTCACGTCAGTTTAGTGAGAGAAGCCAAAAGGTATGGCTTCTTTCTTGTTGTTGCTGAATAATTTGTCAATTAATTTAAAATTTTTCTGATTAACGAGTTAGAAAAATATATCTGATTGTTCGTTTATTTTTCAACAATACTGAACTCTTCTAGTTAACAATTATGGCGGAAAAGGCAAAGAATATGAGCCATGTAAAGCATATACCGAAGGACGCTCAGGTTATAATGTCAATAATGAAAGACATGGGAATTGCCGATTACGAGCCAAAAGTTATAAATCAGTTGCTAGAATTTACTTATCGTGAGTATTCTTACATCGTCGAAACAAATATAAACTTAAAAACTTTCAAATCCAGATATTCGTGCTCCAAAATAAGGAAAAACGTGTAAATATTTACGTTTGCAGGTTATATTACGTGCATTTTGGACGATAGCAGGATCTACGCGAATCATGCAAAAAAGAAATTTATAGACCTGGACGATGTGAGGCTTGCAGTGAAAATGCAACTCGATCGCACATTCACAAATCCGCCTCCAAGGGATGTGTTATTGGATGTTGCTCGTGCAAAGAATAACATTCCTCTGCCTTTTGTCAAGCCCAACAATGGCTTGAGATTACCACCGGACCGTTATTGTCTGAATTCTACCAACTACAGGCTGAAAAATGTTGTCAAGAAACCAGCCGGCAAGACTATTAATTCGATGAACAATTCTAACATTGGCAGCACCGCGGTTACGGCTAGAGTTAAATCTGAAGGAAACAAAACCAGCCTCTCAATCGTCAAACGTCCAGCCACCCTGGCCACTGTCGCTAGAACTCAAACGATCTCTGTACCTAAACCAGTTTTCAAATTCACGACAGGTAAAATGAAACTTCAAATACGTAAAGGATTTGAATTAATTCAACGAATCGGCGCCTCTTTCCCAGATCCACGTTTGCACAATTCCATAAAGTTTCCCACTCCCGTCATCAGTATCACGATGAAAAACCTGAACCGTGAGAAAATCCTCTTTCATTGATAATTTCATCAGGAGAGCAATTAGCAATCATTTTTTAAAAACTTTTCAGGCTCGACGACGAGCGGGGGAGGAAAAACGCCAGCGACCAAGCCGAAAATTCAAATATCTGGCAGTCAGGCGACCCCGACCATCAAGATGGAAACGGACGATTCGAACAAGCGGAAGCGCGAGGACGACGACTACGACGTCCCTTAAAATATCGAAAGTCTGCGACAAAAACTGTGACAAGAATATCTTCCGATTGACAAACCTTATATTTTTCAACATTCATCCTCATTTATAGATTTTTGATTAATTAAAGTAATAATTTAGTAAAAAATTTTCGTTTGAACAAAACTCGACGCGTTGTTTGCGAACATGAGTGATTTATAAATATTTATTGGGTTATTGATAAATCTGCGATCTATGATAAGAAGGACCTAAAGAAAACCGCCCGAGAAAAAAAAAATTAACCAAGTTAAAGAAAATCCAACACCATTTCAAAATAATTCAAATGAAATAGACCAATCTTGTTTCAGCTACAGTGATAACATTTGTTTAATTCTTGCAAAATATTTGCCAAAAAGTGCGAATTAAAGCGAATTGGATAACTCGGAATTTCAGGCTTGCAATTCCGAGGCTTCCTCCTCCTCCTCCTCGTCCTGCTCATCCTCGTCTCCCTTTTCCGGCGATTCTTCCGCCTCCGGTGTCTCGTCCTCTTTTTCCTGAGGTATGTCTTCGACCTTCGTTTCCACAGTCTCGTCCTGCTCCTCGGGCTGAGAGAGGGCCGTTTCCTTAACGGTGCCTTCGGGCTCTTCGCGTTCCTCGGCTATCGCCTCGTCGAATTCCGTTTCCTGATCCAGAGTCGCCTCGTCCTCGGACCTGGCGGGCTCGAGCTCGATCTGAACTCTCGAAGCCCTGTCCGGAGCGACGACCATTTTTGAAGCGTCGATCGACGCCGCCGGAGTTGTTTTTCTGACTCTCTCATCGTGCTCCAATTTTTCAGAGTCGCCGCGGAAGGGAGGAGACTCGTCCGCCGGGACCGCGCCGACGGAGATCCGCTGCTGGGACTTTCGCTTCTCCTGCTGGAAACTCTCCCGACTCTTGGAATCCCGACGCGCCGGGAACAGCAGCTTGTAATCTTCCGGCAAATCGTCCGCCGCGTACAATCTTCGCAGCCAAAAGGATTTCGTTGACGACGACGAAATTGGAATTTTTGGATGAAACGTGTCACCTGTCCGCGAAGTAAATCCTCCGGATTCGACAATTCGCGTGGACTTGCATCCTCGTCGTCTCAACGTAATTCGAACCGTAAGCCCGTCGCGTAAAGTCAGCGAGATTGAATCGAATCTCGTTCCAACCCCCTTCCAGACCGATAGGCATTGTTGTGCAGAAAGGACGGACTTTCGTCGTCGACTGGAAATTGCTTATTCGAAATCTACGATGCATGTACTTGTCATCGAGTACCTAAAACGTTTTATTATTATTTAAATATTTTTTAGGAATATTACATCACGATGTTACGAGTCGAATTATTTTTATTTTTATTTTTACGATAAAAATATTTCTCTTTTCAATCTCTCACCGTAATTTCGAAAGTAAAATACTTTTTCAAGTTCTTAATAATCATAACGAGGAATGGCAAACTAATGGCCAGTACTGTCTTGGGATTTTTCGGCGTGTATATGTAAGTCGTCGCCACGTTTGTGCCAGCGATTTCGAGGGCCAGTGTTTTCACCTCCTCATCCGTGACTCTTCGTATGAATCCGTTTTTTACCTAACGATTCGTCAAGAACTGATTTTTCGGTGCCATTCAGGGATTGGCAGACGGCCAGATAAGGTTTAACATCTCGAGGCCATTACTCGATCGATCGATCAGTACAAAAGGGAATTAAAGTGCCAAAAGAATCAACCTTGAGAATTCAATCCTACTTCAGCCAAAAATAAAATTTCGAATTCAACCTTTTCTTTACGTTAAAATTATAATTAAACATAATACATCAATTCTGGAATATTTAAGAGAATCTTTGCTAATTTTGTTAATTTTTTTTTTTGGTTACATTAAGTAATAAAAGTTGTACGAACTTCCATTCCCCATAATTCGAGGGGTGAAGCACCACAGCTATACAGAACTGATAACAAGCCGCTTTGATAGGCGTTGCGAAACATGATTCAACGTAAGGCTTCACAAAAACAAATTATCTATTTTTCGCGAGCAACGATTGACCGATAATGACACTTTCATTTGACAGGGTTTCTCATCTTTCATTTTTGTCAAAGTTTCAATCAATGCGAAGCAGGCACTGATTTTCAATTATTTATTCAATTTTTATAATCCTTATATCATTTTAAATAATTTTAATGACCGATAGACTGCATATTTCTTAATTATTCTTTCATGGTTTTTGGAAAGGAACAATATTTATGGGAAATTAATTAAATTGATGATTAAATAATTAGTGTTTTATTGACGAGTCATCTCTCGGACACGAGCTGATTGATTCTCCGACGTTCCTGAATCGTGGCGAAATCCGGCACGTGTGTCGCTTCAGGTGGAAACCCGATGCTGAAGATTCGATCGACTCTGATACCAGCGAGCGCGTAACTCTGCATCATCGTGAAATGCATTATCTCGCGATTCAACTGGCGAGCTATTTGTTTCTTGATCCTTTGTGCCCGACGACGGCATACCACGTAACTTTATCATACGTTTATCGTTAATTTCGTCATTTTTTCATTTTTGTCCACGTTAATTAAGGATGTACGAGCGATATTTTTAAAAATGTGGAAATTTGATTAATTTTTCATATTTTTTTTTCTTAGGGATATGAAATATTGTGCTAAATTTTAAATCATTTTACCGAATGGTTTAAGAGTTAGCAAACTCCAAAGTTGCTGAGATTTAACATTGATTTTTATGAAGAATTCGTAAATTTGCACTGAATATGAATTTAAAAATATGAGATTCTTGTGAATTTTTTTAAAAATATAATCGTAGTAGTGTTCATTTTATTTTGACAGTAATTTTAAAATTATTTACTAAAATTTATTCTATTCGTTTGTTTAAAGAACAAAAAATGTTTAAATTATTGTTAAGTTCTGCTAATTGGTAGTGAAACTGAGTCTCAAAAAATAGAAAACTTTTTAGCAAAAGTCAGAGTTTGGTTTTTACGAATTTAACGTCAAGAATTAACTTTTTGCTGGAATTGTCTGTCCCATACATCCTTAAATAAAATTTCAATAATAACAAGAAAAAAATGGAATTTTTCTTACTAAGGTAAAATCTTCAATCCGGTATAACTGGGATGAATCGAAACGTCGCTTCTGTACAATTCCGGGTACATTTTCATATGTTTCGTGTAATACTTTCTCACGACGGGGACCTTGCTTTCCTCGCCATTGTCAAGATTTTCTGGACTCGCTTCTGGAGCTTTGTGCTCTTCAGAAATCGCCGGATTGTTCAAATTTTCGTTTTCTCCCTCGCGATCCATTCTCTCCAATAAATCGATAATTTTCACTGCTCGCTTCGCTTGCAACTTTCTCACTCGAATTCACAATGTTTGCTCGAAGAATAGGACGAAAATATCCATGAAAGAGCGTTTTAAATTGAATTTTATCGAACGAAAAACAGTTTCATTATTTATGGAAAATAATCGAGAGATGAAAAGAAAAAAAAAGAAAAAAAAAATTGAGCGACGCTCGGAGAGTGAAAGAAAAAATGGCAAAAAAATTGAAGGGAACGACAGTACGACCGAAAATTCGCACTCGCGCAACTTTTATTCAATTAATCGGCAAAGTTTGGACTGGACGGGGTTGAGATCGCGGGCTCGCGGACAATCACGGAGAATTTTGAAAGAGGCACGGAGGGTGGTTCCGGGCGCTTTGTTCGCCCGATAGAGAGGCTTGTCAGTAAACTCGTGCCCCTCTCATCGCTGTCTCGAACGATTCGTTCAGACTCGCTTTACGGCAACGCGAACACACACCTGACCGACCACTTACGAAACCCACACTAACGAGCCGGGAACAAAGTTGGAGAATTCACTGACTAAACGAAGTGAGCCGCTGTGTACCTCGTACGGATATCGATTTGGTTTCTAGGTGAATCAATATAACAGATTTTTATTTCACTTTTTATCTTTTCTCGACTTTGCCTCATTCCTCGACTCTTCCACTTGCACGAAATAAAAAAAAACGAATGATAAAGGACGTGTGACCTCTGTGCATTTAATCCCTTTCAATTATTCATTTTATTAATCAGATTATAAGAAATTAAAATTTTTTTTGTTTCATTTTTGTTTTGTTTCATTAAAGAGTGCTTGGTAATTTTATGAATTAAATTTCAGTGGATAATCAATCGTGCATTCACGGTCCTTATCGAGTAGTCATTGATTTATTTCAGGTTCGTTAGCGACTATTGAAGAATTTATGTATACTTATAGTCAATTACTATCAATTATGCACCGAGAGAAATTGCAATATCTTTTAGGCCTAGATTATAAAACTTATCAACAAATTTAGGAATCTACTGTTTTTAGAAACCAGCTTATAATTGTCAGGATCTTAAAATAAGCTTATTTTTATAATAATCAATCATATAATAGTATAGAAAATTCTATCTTGATGTTTCCAAGTGTAGACATAAATTTTCACTTACTATGAATGAGTGAAGAACATTTATGCAACTTAATTAAAATTTTGTCTCTTTGCCTTTTGTTTTCGACAAGGAAACAAATGATGGGTTGAATAAAAAAAAAAGTAAAACAAACTAAATATTTCTCAGTACGAGATGTTTTGAAAGAATGGACCAATTTTTAATCCCAGCCACTTTTTGACACCTATTGATAATATATGTGATTTAAACAAAAGTGCACAAAGTCATAAATTGGCTTATATACAATTAAAGTTAACAATCGTCGTTTTTGACAACGATCGTTTCAATAAACAACTCGATAATTTTGAACATAAAATATTTGATGTATGGTCAAAATTAATGATTATTATCATACGTTTGAAAGCTGCACGACAAATTTTTGCAAAAATCTGTTAAGGTAAGAGTCGCGTGACAGTCTATTCAGCAGTTTAGCTGTACGTGTTAACTAAATGTAAAATCATCACTTGAATTTTTTTGAGACAGAATTTTTTCAAGAGGCTTCACCATGTGGTTATCGAGATATTTATTTCAAAAAATTGTCACTTTTAACATAGGCCCTTATGAGAGATTGAAAAATATGACGACTTTCAAAACAATTACTATCTCGATTACCAGATGGTGAAGCTTCATAAAATTAGGCATACATTTCGACATGACCTCAAAGATGATTTGTGCAAATTTTTAACAAATTCTCAAATGATTTTACGCGACTCCTACCTTAAGTTTCGAGTGCGAAATGTTCGAAAATTCAAAAGAAAGGGGCGCATGAGCGTTCGACGAATGAAAGTTAGGAGGTGTCTCTCGTATCCATGCCCGAATTTATCGACCCCGAGGCGTTCTCGGGGATGAGAGAGCGAGTGAGCGAGGTCGAAGCAGGGTGATAAAGGGACGGCGAGAGATTCGTGACGGAAAGATAGAAAATGGAGGTCGATGGTTGGTCTTGCAGGGAGATAACGAGGGAGAAAGAAAGAGGGACATTATCGCGATGAAGACGAGCGATACGAGTTACGAAGGGGGTTGAATCGACAAGGAAGGAAATAAACGGGGGGGACGGAGAGGGAATACCGGATGGCAAGGGAGTGAGGGAAAACTCGGAGAGGGTTGAATTCGAGTCGAGACACCGGCTCGAAAGATTTCGAGCGTGCAGTCGTGCTTACCAGCTGATCGCAAAGAGGAGTCGCTCAATGATGATGCCACAGTGATATATATCTCGAGCTTTTCCCCTCGCGATCGATAGTTACGATAGCTCTCTCCCTCTCTCCTTCTCATCGTTCTGCCTCGCTCGCTCGTTCTCTTTTTTCCTTCCGCCTCGATCTGCGACTCTCTTTCCTTCTCCCTTGCAGCACGTCGAGAATAAAAAAAAAAGTGAGAAACTAGGCGTGATTTGCTACATTCCCGAGAAACCGCGATCACTCCGGACGAATAATTTTCTCCCTCGGCGCGAGCGAACCTCCCGAATATACACAGTTCCGGTTTAAAACGATCCCGAAGTGCGCGGTGTGTCGGAAAACGAAAGAAATTGCTAAAAATTGTTGATTCTACAGGCCCTGATATGTGCCTCGTCGTTCGTTGAACGATTCGCGTCCCTCGACCCGTTATTTACCTCGGGAAACGGATGTTGGTCGTTCGGATGAACGGGATTAGTTGCTTAGAGAACGAGAGAACGTTTTTCACGGTATCATCCGTTTCGTGCCGTCGTGAAATCTCGTTGATCATTGCCCGTGGAATTTTGGGAAATCATTTTGAAAACGATCCTTGCGTACAATGGCAAGTGAAAAGCTGCAATACAGGTTCGTAAATTTATCATATTGCGCTATTAATTGTATACTATTATTTTTGTACTTATATTTGACAGACGTCAAATTATATTTTTTAAAGAATTTTTTAAAAAATGATTTGAAAGAATATTTTTTTTGGTGTATCAAATGATTAAGATTTTAGATCTTTTTTTTCTTCACGTTTGAAAAATGTATCATTTTTTTTGGTTGATCGTGGTCGTCATTTTTTTCGATATTCTTAAAATCTTTTCTTGTCTTAACCTCGCTTTAGGACGATGCAAACGTCAGATTAGAACGTAATTTATTTTTGAGATTGAAGAAAGGAAACGAAGTGGATGAATGGACAAAGAGAAGAGAAGAATAGAGCTCGAGAGTCATCGAGATTGAAATAATGAAGGTTCGATCATACAAGTTCGCCGTACATAATATTTTATAAATAACAATATATCCTCTCCGTTTCTCTCGCTCTGTCTCCGAGCCGAGAATATATTTATCCGCATATAAACCGAATGAAATAATTAAAAACACTCTCCACACGTTATCCCTTTTCTCGGTCAAATCGATTCTTCATCCCATCATGTTTTCTTCTCTCGTATTTTCCTCGCCTTCAGTCCACACGCGCTCGTTCTCATTTATCGCTCATATATTGCTCATAATCGATGACATTATTCAGTTGTGCGCGTACTTACATGAAAAGCTACCGATTCGGGAATAGCCTCTCGCATATTTGCGGCAGCCAACAGGTATTTTAGTTTCGTATAGATTTTTCACGAACCGTTCCAAGCCCGAATCCATTCATGAACGTTCAGAGATACACTGAATTCTATTCATGAATTTTTTATGCACATATTTTCAAAATTTTATTTATTTATCAATTAAGAAAAATCGTTCTCGTTCTTTTTTTTCGAGGTGTTAAAAGGTTTTTATTCGTTTGAAATAAATGGACGATCAGTTGATTAGTTTTTTGTTTTTCTTAGTTAGGTATTAAAATAACAATAAAATGTTCAAATTAAAAATGATCAAAAAATTCACAAAGGGTGAGGAGCAAGAGAAATGGAGAGAGAGAGAGGGAGAAATGGAGTGACTCAATTATTCCTGAGCTTGACAGAGATATGCATTTTTATTTCGTTACGCAACTTTACCACCTCGAGAGGAAAGTGACTAATACTATTGATATGCTGGCTGCTAAGGATTTAATATCGCGAAATCTCATTACGAGGACACAAGAAGCGAACTTGAAACAGATATACTCATATTTTATACGATTGTAAAAAGAATAAAAATGTTTACTTAAAATATATCTAAAAACAAAAAGCTAAAAAGCTCTTTATCGTTCCAAATATGTGGATAATTTGAAAATTAACATATAGAGGGCTAATTTTATTTTCTATCAAATTGTTAATTTTCAGACAAATTTCCAGAGTTTGATATTTCGTTACGATCTCCTTAACTTACCAATTTATTAAAATATTTATAAAGCAATAAAAAAAATTATTTATTGATTATTTTTTGGTAAAAATTTGCAACTTTGTAAAGCATGTTCTTTTTCTTTATTTCTTTTTTTTTTAATTAAAAAAGGACTACGCTGCCAGTTCCGGGACACTCGGAGGTAAATCTCTGCTCGGTACTCTCGCTGGGCAAGGATCTGAGCAAAATCACCATGCCTGTCGTGTTCAACGAGCCGCTCTCGTTCCTGCAACGAGTCGCCGAGTACATGGAATACGCGAAATTACTAAAGCAAGCATCCCTCGAACAGAATCCTGTCAACAGATTGCAGGTAAATTGGATTTGCATTTCAACGGAGCGAGGACGAGGCAAAAAGTGTCAAGAATCCTCGACAACTTTGAAAAATCGATTTTTAAACGAACTTAAATCCCTGAAGCTTTTTTCTGACAAACGATTGTGCTCGTTAAATCTGATGGTGAAATTTCTCCCCTGAGACTTTCAGAGGCAAAGTTTCAACGATCCAATTTAACTTCCCCTCAAATTTCGCGTACATTTACTAATAAGCAAATATGTACAAAATATTAAATACATAATATACGTGAAATTGGAAAAATAAATAATTATGAAGTCATATATTTACAAAAAAAAATATTTGCCATATTTTATTTTATTTACTTTTTTATTCAGTACGTTGCAGCATTCGCTGTGAGTGCTCTAGCATCAAATTGGGAAAGACTTGGAAAACCTTTCAACCCTCTACTCGGAGAAACTTACGAACTTCAAAGAGAGGACTTCCGGTACGTTAAAGACGGATTTTTTAATTTATATTTCATTAAGATTTCGAAATAATCGTGGTATTTTTTTTAGTATAATTTGCGAACAAGTCTCCCACCATCCCCCGGTTTCAGCTTTTCACGCTGACAGCGAAGGCTTCGTTTTTCACGGTAGCATTCATCCCAAATTGAAGTTTTGGGGAAAATCGATCGAGGTTCATCCCAAAGGGATCGTAACTGTTGAATTACCAAAGTAAGTTTTTCGTTTTATTTCAATTATATCTCTTTTTTTAAATTTAATTTAATTTTAATAATCATTCAATTTAATTTAATAATTTAAAAAATGTAATAATTTGAAAAAAAAAATTATTATTAAGTGTATTATAATTTGTATTGTTAAATTGTGAAAACAATGTGTTAAAATCCTTGTAAAATAAATGAAAAATGATATATTCATTAAACATTTTTTTCTTGGTTAAGATAGAATAAATTTCATGATTTTAGATGGAATGAGGCTTACACCTGGCAAAATGTAAATTGCATACTGCACAACGTGCTCGTGGGCCAACTGTGGATAGAACAATTGGGAGCCCTTGAGGTCAAGCAATTTGGTGGTGCAAATTTAAAAGCCACTCTGTCTTTCAAGAGCGCTGGCTGGAACGGAAAGGACCTTCACCGAGTCGAGGGTTTCATCACGGATACCGAGTAAGCTTTTTCCTATCATTTTTTTACCCATCAATTTTTCCTTCATTTTATTCTACTACAAGTAAAAAGTCCATCAAGGATACGTCAACGAAAGTATGCAAATGGACTGTGGCCATCGAATTTTTTATACGATATAGAATATTATTCCAGTTTTAATATTTCCAGAAAATCTGTTAAAATAAATTCAATAAAAATCACAGTCTTATGAAAAATCATTCTTTGATTGGAAGTCTTCTTTAATTTAAAAAAAAAGTCCAACATTTTCTGAATAATTACTGAATAAGTTGAATTTAATTGAATAAAATGAATTTAATTGAATACAAATTGAATAAAATTCAAAAATGATAAATTATTATTTTTTTCGTTATTAATAACAGCAAGAAGAGATTGGTTTTCCTTTATGGAAAATGGACGGAGAATTTGAAAGCCTGCGAGCCGAGTCTTTACGAGGAAACGGTCGAGAGGATAAAGCGAGAGGCGAAGAGTCCTCAGGGAAGTCCCGGACACAAGAAAGTCCTCGCTAGATTTCACAGTCTGAGAGTCGGAGCTTTCAAACCCACGCACCAGGACGGCATCGACGAGACTGGCTCCGAAAATGACGACTGCCCGCCCGTCGACGAAATTCCCGGCTCGACGACCCTCTGGGAAGTCGCACCGAGACCGCCTAACAGCGCGAGCGTGAGTTTTTTTTTAATCCTCAAAAATTTTTTATAATAAAAGAGTGAATTACTCTCTGTGAATTTTAAAACAAACAATAACAATGAAAAAGGTATGGAAAATAAAAAAAATGAGAAAACAAATGACCATTAAAAGCTTTTCAACTTTTTCACCGACAATATATTCACTGAAATAAGGTTTTTTTAAGGTAAAAAGTCACATTTTGCACGAAGTAATCAAAGTGTAGATAACGTATCTAATTTTTAAATCATTTGCTGCTTTATTATTTATTTTTCACTAGCAGGCTTCGCACCCTCGCGATAATAGTAAAAATGATCCAAAAGTCAGTTTTTTGGCTCATTCTATATGAATTCTTCAATTTCGCCCCAAATAATTAACATTTTTGTTATCTACGAAAAATTTCCGATTGAATAGGCTCTTCAAATCGAAAAAAAAATTTCAAAAAATTTGGTGAGTCACACTAGGTGCCATGGACCCATGAAAATGCAAAATGAAGAGAATGGCGCTAGAATTATGTTAATATATTTTAAAATTTATCACGTCTTGAAGACAGACATTGCCAAATATTTTCAAATGTTCCGTTTCCGCTGCAATTTCGAAATAAAAAGTCTCTATAATTATTGTTCTATTAAAATGCAATGTCTAGTAAAAATTTCAAGTCAACCCATCGTCGATAGGTTGATTTCTATAAAATTTCATACTCTGCATTGCCATCTCGTCACGATGAGTTAAAATAAAGTAACCTCTGTTACAAATCGACGTTAAAAACTGTCTCTACGACAAATTTCATTCAAATTCGTGCAGCCGTTTTTGCGTGATTGAGTAACAAACATCCAAACATACAAACATTTACATTTATATATTAATAAGATAAGATAAGATAACTCGGTTTCATTTGAGCCCCAGTAGATTGTAATCATGCACAGCTAATTAAAAGCGTGCTCGTGTTCGTTTAAACATACTGAAGATTGCAGTAATCAAAAAATAAACAAAAATAAACACAGATTAAAAATAAAACATAGATTAAAATGGTCAAATTTACGAATATCATTAAAAAAAATGAAATTGGAATAAAAAAATGTATATAATACGTTGAAAAACTGATCAACCTGGTTTACTTTTTCTAGTATTATCAATTCACGACCTTCGCGATGTCTCTCAACGAGATAGAACCACAAATGAGAAAGACGCTCTGCCCGACGGACTCGAGATTGCGTCCGGACATCAGGAAATTGGAAATGGGCGACCAGGACGGCGCGGCTGCCGAGAAAAATAGGCTCGAGGAGAAGCAGAGAGACTCTCGAAGAATGAAGAAGCACAAAAAGGGTCACGACGCATTGCCAAGGTAATTTTGAAACTACTTTTATCAACAAAATATTAGAATTTCGATAAATACGAAGAATTTTAAAAAATAAATGAAGTTTTAAAAAAATTTGTACAAAAATTTGTTAAAAACACGATAAAAATTAAATGAAAATGATGAAAAAATAATTAATGAGCATTCTTTTGTCACAAAAGAGATTTAAATAAATTCAGATAAAAAATCGTCTACATCGTTTTCGAGCAATCGAGTGTTAAAATTACGTTTTTATGCATGGAATGTACAAACTATATTTTCTAAAAATCGCGATTTCATGGTTCAATCGTTCGAAAAATAGTACACGAAAATTCTAAAAAAAATCGTATTTACGTATTTAATATGAAATAATATCCTGTAAAAATTTGAACGAATTTTTAGCGTTTCGTTTTACCGAAACACCTTAATCGAAAAATAAAAATAAATTAAATTATTTCGTTCGATCAGGTGGTTCCAATCCGGTACGAATCCGTACACGGGCCAGGAAGACTGGCTGTACACCGGAGGCTACTGGGATCGCAATTACACCGACATCGATGACATATTTTAATATCCGTCGATCAAGAAGCGCAGTAACGTTCGATATTCCAAATAAAATACGTAAATCCCAAGGCCGGGGATGACGAGAAAAAATCTCGACGTATGCGGCAGAATAAATTTCGACGGGGTCGAAAAAAAAAACCTTCACGAAATTTGTATCGTGAAAAAAAAACTGCACGAGACGTGAACTGGCGAGGGAAGAGTCTTGTTAAAAAGTCAAGAAACAATGTAAAACGTTCCCGGGAAAAGATTTTTGTGGGAAAAAGGCACGGTTGCTTTTGAAAGTCCCGAGAATGGACGTAAGAGAAATGAAAATTGATAAAAAGTATAATTAATGTCGAGCCAGGATTCGAGATTTGTTTGAAAATAAATTTAATCTATTCACACGGAGACTTTTCGCGAACATTTAGAGAATCGGTGTCTATTTATTGAGCCACGAAAAAAAAAGGGGATTTCATTTACCAAAACTGAAAACGAAGCGGTGAGACTTTAAAAAATAATAACAATAATAAAAACACGTACACGAAAGCAATCAAGAGGCTGGAAGTGTTCCTTTTACCGTGCAGGCGAAAACAAGACGACTCTATTTTCATCTGTGAACTGTACATAAATACGCGCAAATGTGAGAACAAACAAGAATAGAATAGTCACTGCGATTCCTGCCCTTCGTTTTTTTTTTTCATCCCGAAAAATTGTCGCCAGAAGTAACAAAATTTCTTTTTTTGTAAGAAGCGACTTACCGAAATTTGTCCACGTTCTTCCTCGTGGAAAAAATTCCGAGATTTCGCTTGCCTAAAGCTGAAATTCTCTGCAAACGTTGGGAAATTTCTCTGGTCGCTATTTTTGTAAAAAAAAAAAAATGAGAGTGGAGAAAAGAAGATACCGAAATCCGATCCTCAATAGCAATTTTTGAAGAGCACAGAGGCAGCCTATTTTTTTTCTATACACCTGTATATAAAAATTAATACGACTGTTCGGTCATTTTTGCAGCCACGCCAAAACGAAATGAGAATTTTTGTCTCCATTTATTAAAGTTTTTTCTCAAATGTGTGTAGCCAAGGGACAGGGAGAAGAAGAAAGCTTTTGCTATGATTTTCAAGGAAATTGCCTGTTTGATACTTAATGTGCCAATTCAAGAAAGAAAAACATAGTTTACAGCAGCTTTTCTTATCAACACTGATATACGACGTTTTTCGTGATCAAACTTTGTATACGTTCTCAATTATAATTCCACATTACACATAAAAAAAAAATGCAAAATAAATAAATAGCTCCGCACGCCTGCGTCGAGCTTAGAAATAATTTATTAGCGTGTGAAATAAATTTAGTTGATAAATTAAAAAAATAACTAGTGAAATGTAGTTACGATTGCGCGAGAAATTTTAAGGAACGTTTGAAAAAACGTCGATTATAATGGATTCGTTGATCGAATCGTGAAATCCATTAGGGAAGAGAGAGAATAGTATTCTTGATGAGATGCAAAGAAGATATTATCTCCATAGAATGTGCACAGAGTAGAGAGCGATGTTGCATTTATAAAATACACTGCAGTATGCCTAAACAAACTTTGACAGGGATTCCATTAATTTGGTCAACAAACGAAAAGAAAAGTTTTCTGCGTACCAACCATTGAGTCAGCATATTAGAAATAATTATTTTTCCAATTTCTGATCAATTATCAAGTATGGAAAGAATCTTTGAAAATTCATTCTTTTGATTCTGATTAGTTTATTCCATAACGGATGATTTTCAACATTTATTTAATGAATTGTCCCAGTTCATATCCTCGAGGCAGGATTTCAAGCTCTGAGTTGTTTAATTGGGCAAAAGGATACTTTCATTGTTGAAGCTTATAGCATGAAATTCTTCCTTGATGAAAAATCATTGACAAGAGTGCACAGAGTGAAAATGAAACAAAATTGATAAACCTGAGATATTTAACTATTGATATATCATATAATTTTATATATTATACAATTATTTATTGATTATAAATTCTATAATTAATACGTAATTGTTGAATAAATAAATGATTTGCGAGGAGTTTTTGAGAAGGAACAACGAGAGTGTCTTTCATGGGTACCTGCAGTACGTACTGTTCAGAATAGCAATTATGATATATCAATTGTCAGCATTTGAGCACTTTGTTCATTCACACAGCTTCGCGATAACTAAAACTTTTCATTGATAAAAAAAGACGGAAAAATAGGACAATCCTCTTTTCAGCTTGAATCATGAAATGAGGATTGATAGAAAAGGCCATCTGCAATAGTACGTAGATAAAACTAGGCATTAAAAAATAAATGTTGTTTTATGAGATGACAAAAGTTTCGTGTTCTAATAATTTTTTCATCCAAGCTTACTTTTTATGTGTTTGAATTACGAAACATAACCTCTTGCGAAAACTCCCTGGGAAGTATCATCGAGAATTCTTCACGACGACGCGTCACGATATTTTTATCACACTTTTATTTGAAAAGATTTTCGCTGTTATGCAAATTATTGTCAAGACGCCACTACAGACTATTTGTTTGATTGAAAAACGAGAAAGAAAATAACTTCGCGATCGAACGATCTCGTTCGCGCCGTTCGGCTTCGCGTTTGAATCGTGATTGACGCGCCTCATGTCAGAGGTCACCACGCTACGGATCCCCGCGTAGTTCGCGTTTGCGACCCAAGATGGCTGCTTGTCTCGCTTCTCCGGAGCGCAAATCAGAAGCCATCGATCTTCGTTCACTCTCGGACGCGAGTACGTCACCGTGAACTTTGTTTTCGTGATTATTCTTCCGCGATTAACATTCAAAACAGTGCGTTATCTCCGGAGATAGCGGTTTTTTAAGATAAAGAACGAAAAGCTTATGTCTTTTTGAGTGTAACGAGAGTCTGGAATCAGCGAGAACGCCGTGGGCTCCGGTGACATAAGAATTTTTCACAAGAGTTTCTCATCAAGATGAGCACTTTACCAACAGGTGAGCCGTCCCGAACGAATCCCGATTTTTTTTTCTTTATTCGATTACCAATTTTCGCAATAAATTTGACATTTTTCGACACGATTTCGCGCAATTCCGTTCTGGAAAGCTTGCGACACGTCAGGGTCTCGAGTCGGATCTAAAGAAAAATCGTATACAGTACGTTTTAACCTAAAATAAAAGAGAATAGACCAGAACTTCGCATCGTGCGATCTACGTCGAAAATTGTGATAGACCGTAGCCGGGTGTCCGTTATCAATACGTTATCTCGTTTCGTCGAGCAGGTGCGAGACCCGCGATTTTTTTAGTTTCGTATTTGCTGCACGTAATGAAAAAAAAATGCGATTCTGGAGAATATACAGTTGTAAAAACAATATATGCGGGAGGAGAAGGTCCGCGGAGCGCGATTGCTGATTGAGGTTAACTGGATTCTTTTAAAAGTGACACGAGTCGAGAACGGCCAAGTTTTCCAACGACTGTTTCGCGACGCTCGTTATCGAAATATCGAAAATGACGAAAAATACCGAGGAAAGTAACCGTATACGAAAAATAATGTGTACACGGCTCGAATCCATATTCATGACGCAATTTAATGATTATACGCTCCATTGAACGATGTAAAACACGTCAATTCCGCGTTTCGTCGGTGCCTCGTTGTCTTCGCTCCCGATATCTCGACAATCGGGGCGGAGGTTGCTCTTCCCCCTCCCGACTTCCTTTTCGAGCTTCTATAACCGGACGTTAATTGCATTATCATAATTAGGAATCACCCACAACGATTCTCGAGTTTTCCAAGCAAACGGCTAACGACATTGAAGCGCGCCTTGCTCGAGTTGCTCGATTAATGAAACGTTTCGCTCCCAACCGCAATTATTCACTTTTAATTCGGCGATTCTCGAAAAAATTAGCCCTCTTTGCCAACTTAACGAATTATATTCTTCGAATAAGGTAAACGTCCCGATAGTTGGACAGTTAAGGATTTTCATACTTTATCTTGGTTTAAAAAATATTAAAACAAGAAATCATTTTATGTGTTAATTTTAAATAATATTTCTAGTAAATAAATACATGAATGTTTGAATATGTAGAATGTCCCAATAGTTGGACAAAAAATCGACCCTTTGAGGGTTGAGCGAGTTTGTTCCCAATAAATTAACGTTGTGAAAAATAAACTTCATTGAATATGAAAAATAATCCATACGATTTTATTGAGAAAAAAAATAATTCAAATGTTAAAAATAATATAGCAAAAATTGTCCGTCTATCGGGATGTTTACCTTATTATTTTTTTTTCGAAGAGTGCCTTCGAACTCGATTTGGATGGCGATGAAAAATTGATTGCTATTCCGAATTTTCGAGAGCCACGATCGAAAGCTTTCGACGGTCCGTGCGGTCTCGCTTTGTTTTCAGAACAAACAAGGCCTTTCCGAAAATGCTTTTTCCGAAAATAGGCGTCGTTCCGATTCGACTTTTAGCGACGCATTTTTTTTGTTCTTTTTATGTTCCTGTTAATCGCCCTACGGATCACTCGGGGACGATTACGCGGGCGAAAGGGTCGCGTGAATCGAGGCAATTTCCTTCGTACCTCGAATTCAAGGTTTCGCCGCCGTGTCTAGACTCGGAACGAGGGAAAAAAAACTGGCCTCCCGAGATTCCCGTCGGACGCTTTTTCCGCGAAAGCGAATTTCCTCTTTAACGCGCTCGTGCCTCGGGATATCGACACGTTACCCCTTCCCCCCCCCCGTTTTGTCAAAGAGACCATTAAAAGTTTGATAACTGTTTTCCCGGTCCTTTTCTTTATTCTGTCAACGAGGTCGCATCGATCGCGACCCACGTACGCGGCAAACTTTCCTCTCGCCAACTTTTTTCCTCGCGTTCGACAAGCCGCGCGCCTTTGAATGCAAAAATCGACTTACTGTTTTTTTTCACGTGCGGAAAAACGATCGTAACTCGTCCTTGAACTCGTACGAAACAGTTTCTTCTTCTTTTGCGCGAATTCGGAGACGAGGGAGACTCGTAAAAATTGACAACCAGGAACAAAATGAAACCCGTTTTTTTTTTCGTACATGCATTTTTGTCGGTCGATAAATTTCTCCGTCCTGCCGGGTATCGATTACGTACACTCGACTCGGGCTCGAGTATATTTCTCGCTCGCTCGTTCCGTCGAGAGCAACACTCGAGCTGACTCGTATTATTCTTTGACAATAAAGAAAAAGCATGTATCTCGGCGCGAAAGAAAAAAAAGGTCGGAATAAGAGCTCGAGGGAAAGTCACTCGGGGCAACAAACTCCGCGCGATTTTTATTCTTTTCGTTTCAATTTCTTCCTCATTTCCTGTATGACTTTTCTCATCTTTTGACACTGGTTTCAATGTTAGCTGCAATGATTTGCTTGAAAATTGCATGAAATTTGGATTAAATTGCGAAGTTAATTTAATTCTCGACTTTTTTTTCGTTTTGTCAAGGACTCGACACGAAGGACGGTGTTCTATACGGTGAGTTTTCTTCACGTAATTCTCTACGAATGTCAAAATTCGTTCCTAACGAGTGGAAATGACGTAAAGTGTTGTTATTATAATACCGACCTTCTACCCAGATTCGACCATCGCGGCAATCTAATTCTATCAGGATTGAATTGTAATTCTAATGCTATCGAGATACTGAGTCGCAAAGTCGCTCGGTAAAATGTTTTTGTACTGTATTCTGCTCGTATACAGAGTGTACGTCTTCATGAAGATTTTCAGAGGTCGGTATTAGGATATTTGACGATTTAATGTTAAAAGACACTCTTTAAGGTAGTTCTACCGTCGTTCCATGGTAAATAATGGTTTTTTTAATATGGAATTTCTTAAAACTTTGCACATATATGTTCTTCAGCGTGGTGCTCAAGTGTGTGCCAAATTTTAAAAGGTTTCTCTATCTAGAAGTCGAGATATTTATTCACGGAGAGAATTTAATATCAATTTTTGTGGTGAATTTCACGGTAAAAATTACCGTGATATATTTCAATACGGTGACAAGTGAGAAAAACATAATAATTTGTATGCGATAAGTTTTTTTAAACTCACGTTATAGAAAAATTTAAATACGTAATTGAAATTTTAATAATTTTAATCAAAGGCGCAGGACAATTTTTATTTAACATTCATTAAATTTTATAATAAATCTTAAAACTAAATTACTGAAAAGGCGATACTTTTTTATGCATTTTTGAAATGCATAAAATAATAAAATGAAAAGTAAAATTTTGCTTATATTTATAAAATTTAAGTTTTGCATATTTTGTTACACATCAAAATTTACTAGGAAATCTGGTAAAATTTTCTATCTGAAGAATTTTTGTTAAATCTCTGTTGTACTCGGTAATAATAAGCAAATTTTCAGGGTTGTCATCTGGTTACCGTTACTGCACGGTAATTTTTAATATTTAATTCTCTCCGTGTTGTTGAAAATCATATCTTTTTGTAACTTTCCATAAGAGCCTGTGTTAAAAAGTGTGATTTTCAACATGAAATATCTTGATATCTAGATAGAGAAATCTTTAAAAATTTGGTACCAACCTTTATACTGCATCAAAGAAGGTTTATCTAGTTTTTAAAAAAAATCTATAGAAAAAAAATGTCAACTAATGATTTTAACTCAAGTTTACATAGGAAGGAAACTTTTGAACGGACTGTCGCAGTAGAAATACCTTAAATACAAATATTTATCAGCAATATTTATGGTCGCGGTGTAATAAAACTTTGTGAAGCGAGAGATCGGAAAATCTCTCGCGGTCGCCATTTTGATTCGTGACTTCATCTCGGAAGTACGAATTCGCCGAAGATTCTTCTCCGGCCGGAGATTCTTTTCGTTTTCCTTTTACAGCGAGCAAGAGCATTCTCCTTTCTAATTCTCGTTCCTCGGAAAGATTCCCCCCGTCTTAACTAGCGATCTCCCACTCTTCGGCAGCGATCTCGCGGGCCTCGTTCTCCGAGGACGACGTGGCTCGAGTCCGGAACGCGACAGCGCGCGCCATCTTCCTCCGAAATCCCGAAGCGACTCGGCAACTCGCGCTTCCCCGCTCCCGCCGTAGTATTTCCTCGATCTCCGCGTCACTCTTGACGATCGCCGACAACAAAAGAGACTCCGCACTGTCAGTGCGAACCACGAGCCGCGCTCCGGCTAAATAAAACACGCGGCAAAAGCGAATAATAACAAAAACAAGATAAAACAAAGCTCATTCTTTATCGCGAAACCGTTTCAAAAGTCGAACAAAATTTCATTCGTACATCCTGTCGCGAGTTCGCGATCATCTCGCTCATCGTTCCGTCACGTTTCGCGTGAAAAATACGCGATTTAAGTGTCTATAACGCGAAGTGATAAATAATCGTGAGAATATCATCGAGATTTCGAAAGTTTTGGCGAAAAAAGAGCGCTCGATCGATACGACCGCCGAAAAAAATAAAAGAGACGTCGAAAAATGTATCGACGGTCGGAAAATCGAGGTGGCGACTGATCGAACGAGCGAAATGATGAGAGGAGAGACGAGCGAGGAAGCGACGAGCAGGGAATCCAGAGGGAGGGAAAACGCGGGAAAGAGGTTGTGCAACGAGCACGGGGACGATTGCCCGAGCGAGAACGAGCGGGAGTTCGAGTCTCTGGAATACGAGGAGGACGTTTATTACGCGAATCTTGGGGCGACGCCGAGCTTCGACGAGATCGACGAGCTCAGCGGCAGCGAGGAGATCGTCGTCCATTGCTGGCGCGACTCGAACGGCGAGCTCGACGACATCGTCGTCGTCGACGAGACCGAGATTCGCTTCGACGACGATTCCACGGAAGCGGGAAAAAAAAACACGCGCAGGAAACGAAAATCCATAAGGCTCGTTTTCCAGGAATTCTCGAAACCTTATCTCGCCAAGATCAGCAACAGCGAAAATTACAAAAGATTCGTCGAGCTGATGAAAGGTTTGACCCGACCTCCGCCGTTCTTCACCATCAAACTTTTATTTTTCTGCTCTCTTTCTCTCATTTTATCCCCTCCCGGGAATCGCCGCGAAGAGTGAAAGGAAATCGCCTCCGTGTTGCGAGAGCAAAACAACGGACAAAAAAAACAAAAGTCTCGGCATCGGACCGTTCGTTCCGAACTAACGGTGCATTGAAAATCTCGCTTATGAGCGGGAGCAAATTTGGAAGCTATATAATAAAGAATAAAATTCGACTCTAAGCGGGATTTATACGTTTTTTTTTATTCATTTTTTTTTGTTTTTCATGGAAGTCTTTTTCTACTTTCTCAGCAGCACGTAATTGTACCCAGCAGTCGGCGCACTACGGAATTCTCGCGAGCGAAAAAAAAAATGTAATTGTACCGTTATCATGTTCCCGGAGCGAAAAACGAGTGCAACTTTTTTTTTCTCGCGCACAACCGATCCTCCTTCCTCTCAGAAAATTCACTTCCGGTTGACCGTTACTTCTGCCGATGCGAGGAACTTTTTTTTCGTTCGTTCCTCGGAAAGTGTTTGAGAAAATTACGTGTAACTTCGCTCTCTATTTGCAAATTGCACATATTCGCTTATCAGGGAAAAAAAATGCAATTACGTTATCCACAGGTTGAATTTTTTAACGCTGTCGCGTGGAAATTCGATATTTGTTCTCGACAATTTTTTTAGCGTAACGAGTAACGAGGGAAATGAAATTTTTGTATTTATTTTAATTCAATTTATTTCGTTTTTTAATTAATTTTATGTTTTTTTTTTATTTTTTTATTTTATGGTAATTTTGGATTTTGTTTTTCAGGCGAGGATGCATCTCTCCATACGGGTGGCTCCCTCTCACCTTCGGCTGACAACGCTGCCAATGAACTTCAGGGTCTCACGCTCGAGGAGCAGGAGCGTCAGCGAGCGGAATGGGCCGCGGAGCTCGCGAAGGTGAATTTCTTCCGCCTGCCGGCGCTTTCTTCCAAATTATTTCCTCCTTCATAAACATAAAGCACTTTACTCGTTAAAAAGTGTTGATTACATTCTCAAGGTTCTATTTCCAGAGCGTGAAAAACAATTTGTCTTCATACGCTAGTTTCTTTTGTATTTTTGTCCATTATTTTTTTTATTGTAACAATGTTTCCTTGATTTTTCTATTTAAAAAAATGAATTTTTTAGGTCGAGGAAGAGATTCAGACACTGAGACACGTGCTGGCGAGCAAAATCGGAGTTTCTCACGCACTGAAACGGAAATTGGGCATCAGCGTGTGGAGAGAGCTTTCCGACGACGTGAATCAAGGCCTTCGCTCAGTCAAGGAAAGCCAGGTGTACGTTTCCCATTTTACAGAGTATCGACGATTTTTCATTTTCCGTCACAACTCCGATGTCCATTCTCTATTCAATTTTTTATTTCACCTCCCGCCCTCGTTGCTCCGAATATAAATTTCTGTTGATTCGCAAGTCGCGAAATCGCTGCTAGGACATACACAATTCACTCTCAAGCAAAAAATCCAAAATTTCACAAAGATAATACGTAACGACGAATTAGATCACGATTTTACACATCGTTTTTCTAATCTCGTATTTCCATCAATTTATTCATACTCTCAAAATTTAGGAAAGATCAGGACTCGTTGAGTTTTTTTTTGTTTGGTTCTCAAAGATTCTCTTCTGTTTTTTGTTTTGTTCCATGTAGTGTTTTGTCCAGCCCTGAAAATGGATTATTTTTTTTCTTTTCTTTAATTTTTTTTGTCGTTCGGTCGTGATTTAGTTATCAGAACGTCGGTGCGAAACTCGGTCGGGTCACCAGGGCAGTTTCCGAGAACAGTTTGTAAGTACATTGTACACACGTTTGTACGCTGCTGGCCAAAAGATTGCGCCAATGTTTTAACTCTCTAAAATACATTAAGAAGCACTCTACGAGCAAAAATAAATGCTTGAGCATGATTTTTCCTTAAAAGTGGCTGATCGTCATATTTGAAGTTTGAAAGAGTCTTGCAAATGTTTTTTTTTGGGGGAAAACGAGATGCTTGAGACATTTTGTGATTAATTTAAGATATTTTTGATTTATCTCTTGAATTCTTCTTTGGTTTCAAACCTTTGGCCAACAGTGTGTGACAAAGAACGGCTTAATTACCTCGCGTCGGCCAGTCAGTTGACAGGATTGCATTATCGATGACTAAACGAAAATAAAATCATTATTTCCATTGTAACAGCAGCATGAAAAGCAAAAAATGCTGAGTTCAAATTAAGATCTCTCTCATCGTAGAACAGTGTTTGAAAAGTCGCAGGAACTTCGAGCAAAAGCTTTTTTCATTCTCATTCTCACACACATATTTCATGCAGAAAACTATTCCATTGGAATCTAGACTCTCGATCTCAGATACTTGACAGCAATTTTTAAATGTCAGATTTTGTTTGTCGACATCAAAATTCTTCACGGAGACATTTATTTTCAGGTCTTTTTCAGCATCAGCTTACGCCTCTTTTTTCTGTATTAATTTTTCTAAAAGTTCATAAGTTTTAACTGAATATAACATTGGTAAGACTGTGCATAAGCAAGTTGAAAGGAAGTTAATTTTTTTCCAATAATTCTTTAATTATTCAATTCTCGATTTTAGATTCCAGAAGACTGAGACCGTCTTCAAGAATACAGCTGAGGTCACGACGAGCATCCTCGGAGGTCTGGGCAGCGGAATTTCGATGAAACTTGGCCAGATGCGCAATTCCGACAGTTTCCGTTCTCTGGAAGAACGCGTTGGCTCTGCGTACGAGAACGTGAAGGTAAAATTTCACCAGTTTCGCATTTTACAAAATTTAAGATTTATATTCAAAAAATCACAAATCTAAATTTTAGCAATTGATCGCACCGATTAAAAAAATCGTAAAAAAGTATTGAACTTTAGAGCAACTGTCAATAGTTTGTTTAGTTACATAAAAATTCTGTTTATCAGACTAAAGTAGTGCCGTCAAGATCAACGTCGACCCAGAGCTTCGACGAGGCGTTGCGAGAAGCCGAGGCGACGAGACGCGCATCGGCGGCGACGATGCCAACAAGCCCGACCATTCCCGAGGACAAGCTTCTCTCTTAGAATTCGCCGTGAGCGAAGATCGAGCCCTCCCTTCCGTTCTCGTAAAAGCTTGACGTAGTCAGCAACCGGAAACAACACGTAACAACGATTAAAAAAAAATGGAAACTCGTATACTTAAGAATCGAACTCAAATCAACGAGAGATGGAGGAAAAATTCCATCGACCAGCACTTTTTCACGTCTCTATCGGAAGGGGTCCAAAAAACACACACACACTCACTCTTATTTTCTCACGTTCGGTCTAACGGGTAAAAAAGTCAGGCAGGCGAAAGCAAAATCGCTGCAAGCTTTCCGAGCGAGATCGAATGATTTTTCCCTGTAATGAAGAAATTTTCAATGTGCGGATTGGTGTCGCTTTGTCAAATAATGTGTGTGAGATAGTTTTCGGACATGGAATCTCTCGTTAGGTAGGAAAGAGATTTGTGTATTTTTCTACGATTTCATCGGTTTTTTTTCTTCTTATAGAACGGTTTTTCTCCCGAACGAAGCGAGCGGTTACAAACGCAGGAAATACTTTACGAAAAAACATATGAACTATATATAGTTGATAAAATATACAATATTTATTCCAAAAATGTGAAAGCAAAAGTAGTTTTTCTCTTCTCGATGCAGGGAGGCACCATGTCCGAAAAGAAATTAGAAGTTCAGCGTCACGAGAAAGGGCGTTGTTTAGAAACGAAAACAAAAAAAAGCGTGGAATGAAATGTGAATAACAAACTGGGACGTAATGAGAGTTTTGCGTGAAAATGAAGAAAAAAAACTCTACGAATCCATCGAGTCGTCGATGTAAAAAGAGAAGAAAAAAAAGAGAAAAAAAATGATATTTTCTATTGGAAAACTATTCTCGTTTCGGCTGCAGGCTCGAGGAACGAAAGCTTCTCCGAGAGAGCCGAACGAGTCGGCCCGTGAACGAGAAATAATATAGATGCCTGTAAAATTCTATTTAAAAAATCAGTGGTGTTGAGATTTGAGAGAATAACAATTCTGTCCAGCCTTAAATAATCTATTATCCGTTAGATCAACGGTCAGCGTTTTCTATCGTCGTTCCCATTCGAGACGTGTCGATCTTGAATCGTGAACCATCGTATTTTTACGATCCTCCTCCTTTCTATTATTTCGCGCTTGTCGCTGTGTAACAATCCTGTTCACTATTGGTAAATAAATTATTTCATCAGAAATTACGCTCTTTTTCCACTTCTATCGATAAGAAAATTTCTTAGAATTATTATTATCGAGGGGGTGGGAAGATAAACGAAATTCAGACATTTTTTAAATAAAAAAAGCATACAAATTTTTATTAGAACTAGGTACAAAAATAGTAGGTACATTTCGTTTCGCCTAAATCATATTTCTATTCCCAGCTGGCTCTTCGTATCGAAACAAAACAAAAGATAGATAGGGAGACAGAAAGAGAGAAAGCTTCAACGATCGTATATTTCTCACGTCGAAAATTCGACGATTATTAGTTTCCTTCCATCATCATTTCTTTCATTTCCAGCGCTCGAATGATTAATGAGGATAAATCGGGGACAATTGGTATTAACGTCGATAGGAATCTAGACACAAGCTTTAGAATACTCCACAGAAGTATATCACATTTACTAATTTTAACATTATATCGAATAAGAAAAATATCACTTTTAAATAAACGCGATTCCTCGCGAGGGGGTAATCGCCACTTCATTTTCGCGAATCATTTTCTTATTTTTTCACATTCTCATTGGGATCGATTCGCGTTCGAATTCGGATGTTTCTTTTTTTTTCATACGTACATAATCTAAGAGACAGAGAGTGAGGGAAAAAAATAGAGAGCGAGGAAGATTCCTCCCTTGTCGAGCCTGAGATCAGGACTGCAAAAAAAGAGAAAGAAAGAAAAAGAACAAAAAAAAAGGAAAGTTGTTAAATTAACTATGAACTAACGTTAAGGAAGTGTTACATTCGTCGATGGCTCGTTTCTCTACGTCCTATCGATAATAATTATTCCAAATATTGCTTTTCCATCTCTCGTGAAATTTTCTTTCGTTCGTCTCGTTCTCGCGACATCCTGGTTTAAAATTTCGTGGACGCTTCGTCTGGATAATTGCGAACTTCGGTTCCAACCCGTTGGAATAAGAATAATGAAATTATCGATGCAAAAAAAAAGTGATAAGAAAAACTCAAACTCCCACGAATCAACGTGTCGAGCTTTCGACGTGAGTCGCGTCGCTTCAAAATATTCGTATTTATAACATGCGTGTGGTTTTTTTTTCTTGTTTATTAACTAATTTTCTATACATATTTACTAATAATCTTACAAAATTACTAACAGAATTAAATAAATTTTCTTCGTATTCCGTCTCCTCGTCGTCTTGGATTTATCTACAAAATATATAAAATGTACTTGGCAAATCGCAGATCCCTCAACTCCCACGGACTGAGAATCACTCGAGAATCGCCCTCAACAAACAAATTTCTATCTACCGATATTTACGAGTTAAAATTAAATAGAGAGAAAGAGAGACGAGGGAGAAGAGTTAGCTCGTATTACTTTTTTTACTTTTCTATCATTAAGATCGAGTAACAGAGGGAGAGAATGAAAATAAAAAATGAAGAACTGGGGGCATGGGTAGTAGGGAGCATGATTTTACATTTTCACCAGAAATATTCTTCCAGCTCACAATCCAAAATTTCCTTTCGGAACGTAAATGCAAAATGACAAATTCGTAAAAATGTAAAATTCGATCCGATCGTACTCATTGCTTCTTTTTGTTTTTCTTTTTCTTTTGAAAACGTCCGCGAGGGATCGTCTCTTTTTCTCGTCACAGCTCGAACGAGGGACGAAATTCGTATAGTCTCTTGAAAATTAACAAAACGAGAAAAGAGGAAAAAGAATTAAAAAAAAGAGAATAAACGGTTGAATAACACACGGTGTGTACAGAGAATAATGCGTGTACGTACGTATTTTCGTTCACTGGATAAACAAATCCGATATTTTCTTTCGAAAAATAAAAAAAGAGTGCATCTCATGCACTCGAGAGAAAAAAAAATCATTGACGGCTCTTTTTATATAAATATTTATTCATAGATATTTATATATTACGTCATCAACAAAATAAAATGTAAAAAATATTCACAAAACAATAAAAATCCGCGCTTCTAGTTATCATAATAACGATCTGCTTGTTATTTTTCATTTCTTTTTTTTTTCGTTTCTTATTTTTTGTACTGGATAGGCCGACGAATCGCAGCGAAGAGAAAAATTCGTTCGATCTCTTCTTATTTTCGTCAAAAAATCGTCGGATCTTGGATCCAAGATTTTTTTCTACATAAATAGATATTTCTTCGATACCTAGAGCCTAGTTTGGCTTCGCTTTCGTTCGGGCCTCGTGAGTATTTTGTTCATTAATCGTCGATAGAGAGCGAGCGGAATCTCGTCTGTTTTCTTCCTTCGTTTCTTCTTCTTCTTCATCATCATCATCATCGTCACCGTCTTCTCATTGATTTTTCTTAAAAATAAAAATATCCGTTACCGTGGTAACTTGGCTGCGGACCGCTCGAATCGACGTCCGGAAAAAAAAGAGCCTCTCCTTATTATTTAAAACTCGAATATAAAAAAGGGCAACGGAGCGAGGAAATGGGATGAGAGAAAATTGGAAATGAGCCCGGTGTCATTGTGCACGGTGAAACGTGGTAAAATCGCGGACAATTTATAGCGGATTGAACGGAACGCGGTTTAATCGCTGCCGGCCTCGTAATCGCGCTTCCAATGATTTTTTATTCGCTTTTTGCGACGGCGAATAAAAGGTGAAAAAGGAGAAAAGTGTTTTATCGAAGAAATATAGCTTCCGGTCAGCGGGAATCTTCCTTTTTTTTTCCCTCGCGATCTTAATCTCGGTTTTTCTCGTTCTCCGTCTCTCTCTCTCTCGGCGACTCGCCTTAAATCGCATGATCTATCGTGCGAGTCCGCGAGAGGAGAGGCACGGTTTCGCGAGAATATTTTACCGTATGCACGCTCGGCGAACTCGTGTACTAAGGGTGTACGCCGCACCTAAACCACCTTTAGAAGGTTAATAGGCTACGATCGTACATGAAAGGAACGTTTTACACACATAAACATGCCCGCGCACACGTACATAAACATACGCTCGCTCTTACATCCGAAGCGCAAATTTAAATCCACCTATGCAGACAACAATATTCATTTTTCGATAACATCGATTTAAAAAAAATGATGAAAAATCATTTTTAGATATTGAAAATGTCAAAA
>JAPYYW010002259.1:0-21621 GCA_030522545.1 Cremastinae sp. A BG-2022a | reverse complement strand
ACCTTCAAAAATTGGCAAAATTTTTCGAATTTTTTTTTATCGATTTTAAGACCTTATTCGATCGGAAATTTCCCGTAGATAACGAAAATGCTACTTATTAGAGGCGCAATTCAAGAATTCATATTGAAAAATTCAAAAAACTGATCCGAAAGTCAGTTTTTTGGCTCATTCTATATGAATTCTTGAATTTCGCCCCGAATAAGTAGCATTTTCGTTATCTACGGGCAATTTCCGATCGAATAGGCTCTTAAAATCGAAAAAAAAAATTTTTCGAAAAATTTAGTGAGCCACACTGACTCTCTTTTTGAAAATATGGAAAGGTGCTGCAAAGTATGAAATTCTATATAAATCGACGAATCGAAATGAAAATTGGTTTAAATACGTATTTAAACTCAGAGGAAAGATACTGCTAATTGAAATTTTGATGGATCCACGAGACCCAGTGTGACTGACCAAATTTTTTGAAATTTTTGTTCAATTTTAAGAGCCTATTCGATCGGAAATTTCCCGTAAATAACGAAAATGTTAATTATTTGAGGCGAAATTGAAGAATTCATATTGAATGAATCAAAAAACTGGATTTTAGTTCAGTTTTTCTATTACCGCGAGGGCGCGAAACCTGCTATAGTATATTAAAATATGCTCAAGTTGCTAATTGATAGTCAAACTAAGACTGTAAATATTGGCAACTATTTAGCAAAAGCTAGAGTCCAGATTTTACAAATTTAAATTACGAGGTAGAATTGTCGAAAATTAAAAAATTTACCATAAAAATGAACAAGAAAATAAAAAAGACTGTCTATAATTTTGATACTTCAGTAATTAAACTATTTGTAAATAAATTAACAATATAATTCATAAAGCTTTTAAATGTTAAAAACGTAGAAAAAAACAACCGGCATTGTCACGTGTGAAAGCCACTTCTGATGTCGAAAATTCTCAGAGATTTGAGTTACCCGAGCGGAAGATAAGAGTGCGAGCGACGAGCGTCCGGTACTATACGCTCCCGTGTGAATTATGCTTCGTCGAAATACATATTATAAAATTGATTGTTACTCCAGTGTGAATATCTCCGTCGAAATATTACGAAATAGATTATAATTCCAATGAATTTACGTCTCTGAATTACTTTTTCCAATATTCCATCGATATAGTGAACTTTTATTTACAATTATTTTCAATTATTTTATTTTACAATTTGTTTTTTCATCAAAAAAAAATTCTTTTTTTATGGGTATTTTTAATTTTACGCATAGGCTCATTTTTTCTCATCTTCATGTTTCAGTGATTCACCAGACTCCTAAGTGATATCAAAATATTTTCATAAAAAAAGTCATGTAACACTGACTGACATGTCAATGATAAAAAAAATAAGGATCTATTATAAAAGGCCAGAAAAGGCAAAGAAAAATAATATTTTTTCAAATATTTAACTATTGCGTTTTATTAATTCACACCCGGAACTAATAAATTATCATCTAAGGAAAAAATTAAATGATTTTTCATAAATTCTATTTCAATGTATATTCAAGGATGTATGGGACAGACAATCCCAGCAAAAAATACATTCTTGACTTTAAATTTCTAAAATCCAGACTCTGGCTTTTGCTAGTAAAGTTGCCAATTTTTTGAGCCTTTAGTTTCGTTATCAATTGATAACTCGAGTGTATTTAAAATAAACATTTTTTATTGTTTAAACAATTAAATAAATAAAATTTTAGTAAAATGTTTTGAAACTACTTAAATTTGTATTCAGTGTAAATTTATGAATTCTCCATAAGAAGCAATATTAAATTTCAACAACTTTGGAGTTCAATAATTCTTAAACTATTCAATCAAACGATTTTTAAATTGGCACAAACTGATTCATAAATTTAAGAACAAAATACCAAAAATTTATCAAATTCTCATATTTTTTCAAAATATCGCTCATACATCCTTAATTTTATATTATATTGAATATCAAATATTCGAAAACACGTTAAATATTAAATATCAACAACAACAAAAATCTAAACATCCATTTATCAGTTTTGATTAAAATCCTGTACAAATTTTACGACCTCCCAAATTTTACGTCGCGCCTGCCGGAGGATTAACAATCGCGGAAATTCTTGTTACATTCCCTCGTTTTTTTTTAATTTTTTATTTTTTTCAAGGAAGTGCGTCAACCCCGAGAAAAAGCGAATATTGGGTACGAGAGGCAAACGAGACTGTCACGGAAGACCAAGAGAGTGAGAAAGAGAGAGAGGAAAGAGAGGACGCGAATTCTGGACGAACAGGAGCAGCGAGTGCACGTGACACTGGCGCATTCGGCAAGGATGAGAATTTCGAGTTACGGGAGAGCGAGGAATCCTGCTCCGGAGTCCGGCCGAGGTTTGGCAACGTCGCTCGTGCGCGCCGGCGGGCCCGCGAAGATGGGACTCGGACATTTTTCGAGGAGCCTCCGTCCCCACTCCGGACCCTCTCTGTTTTTCTCAGACTCGCCATTTCCAGAGAGAAATCTGAGCGAGTATTTACGCGCGCGCGCGCACGCGTATAAATCCGTATATACTTTTTAATTGTTTTTTTTTTCAAATTGCTTTTTTTCTCAATTTTGGAGTTCTATGAACATTATCAAAAATTGGCAAAATGGTGTTTTGCAAAATAAGCTATAATTTATTTTTTAATTGTATTTTTTTTTCAAAAAATAAAAAAAAATTGAATTCGAAAAAACACCACTTTGACAAAATTTGAGAATTCGTAAAAAACGTCAAAGTTTTTTTTATAAAAAAGAGAAAAAAAATTAAAAACGGTAATCATCGAGAAATTTTTGTTTCGAGAAACTCAAAAAAAAATCCATGAAGATAGATATGAATAATTTTGATACATTTTTTATTAAAAAGTACATCTAATTACGAAAATTTCAAAAAAAAAACGTCCCGATAACTCAATTTTTGAAAAGGTTATGGCTATTTGAAAGAAAAAAGAGCATTATTTTTTCGAAAATTCATAACTTTTTTTGGATTGGGTGAAAAAATCTGAAATAATTCTCAGAGAGGCTTTCAATAGGGTAAAAAATGATAAAAAAGTTTGAGCAAAATCGAAAAGGGGCCAGGTCTAAAAGTGATCGAAACAGTGTGGAATGGCTCATATACATATATATAAAAAATATATATAAAAATTTGTGTGTGTGAGAGAGAAAGATTCTCGAGTGGGCGAAGGTGAGAGGCGAGTCGCGGAGGCCCCGGTAGCCGAAAGCGAATAATCGGCCGAAGGCTCGAGTCCGTGAAACGAGCCGTAGAAATCGCGAGTCTTTTGTCCCTTTTCGTTCCTCTCCCCAGGCAATAATTCGGAGACATTTGGAAAGAGAGAGAGAGAGGGCATTAAATATTTACGCGGGGAGACTAATTTTCGGGGTGACACTTGTATGTAGTTCGAAGGCGCGCGTGCCCGCCGCCGTGCCCTTTCCCGGCGGCAGGTGTCGCCAAGGTGGACCGAGACCGACCGGATACACATTTGCATCCGCCTGAATACGCGACGAGACGAATTCCTCGAGCGGAATCCCGAGATCTCGACCAAATTCCCTTATCCACTTTTCGATCGTTCCTCAACTTTTCGTATACCCTTTTATTCTTTCTCCTTGCGCGCCTTTGACGCGTTTTTATTTTTTTTTTATTTTTTTTTTTTCGTACGAAACGTTCCAACTCTTTGGAGAGTCGAGAACGAAACGGCCCGAATATCCGAGATCGGCGATCGATATCCTCGTGTCAATTACTTTTAATATTAGTTTTATGAAGAAAAAAAATGAGAAATATTTGACGAAAAAGAGAAAAAAAACTCACCCTTTGGTTCCGAACCGGTAAGCTTCGCGTCGTGAAAACTCGAGCGAGGTGTTTTTTTTTTCGCCGGATCTGCAAAGGACAACACACGCCGCGAGGATGAAAGGCTCTGCTGTACCGAATTTAGAAACAATGAGAAAATAAGATTAAAGGGAGAACGAACACGGACGCGATGCGCACACGCAGTCGATCAAATCACCGACACTGTCAACATGCCTCTTCGCCCGAGATTCACACTTTTGGTCTTTGACCTTTTTTTTTATTTCTTTTATTTATTATTTTTCCCAATGGCACCTCTCGTTATCGCGCGCTCGGCGCGTGTCCGCACAATTTTCGTAACGTCTATGGTTGCGCGCCCGAGGAATTTACTCTCGTTTCGTTGCGGGGACGCGGACCGGGATTGCGATAAACGCCAGCATGGATATACCGTACTCGGCGTCTCCGTTGGCGTCCGCGAGAACACTGGAATGCGGCACGACGAGTTTTCTGAGCGTGAAGGAAGGGAAGTATAGCCAAGGCGCCCCCTCGTAGTGGATGCGCTCGACGAACCTATATCTATTTTCTCGCTCTTGCTCGCCTGACGTCACGCTCGTTCCCCCCTTAACCCACGTGACACGCACGTGCATTTTTTTATCCTCTCTCTGCTTTTATTTTTCGAGTTTGAAACCCTAACCCGCTCCCACACCGATTGCGTACTTGTGACGCGTACCTCGCGCGTACGTGCCGTATATCGACTTGCGTCCCGATACGACGTCTCTTTCCTCCGCTTCCTCTCTCACCGTCCCCTCGACGAAACCCTCAACATCAATCGCGATATCCAAGCCCTTCCGGAAAAGATTTTATCGTTTTTTCGAGTATATAACAAAAAAAAAGTAAAGTAATAACAGAAAATCGTGATTCCATCGCGGAAGTGTAAAATTCAACGCGATCCCGATCGAATTGTAATTTTTAAAAGTATCTTTCCATTCCTAAAATGCCGACAATACAGAATATTTCAAAATACGTAAAAAAAGTTAATTAATTGGTAATAAGAAAAATAATAAACGAACTTGCGCGGTTGTTGAAAATTACGAATGTATAGCGAGGGAATAAAAAGCGCGCGAACTTCTCCGGCCGTACGGTGGTGCCGCCAGTGGCCGTTTGTCGAAGCAAATATCAAAAAATAACCGTCGCGCTTTCAGGAGAAAAGATCGGAACCGCATTCTGGCTCGTCGTAAAACACTTTTTTTTTCAAATAATCAATCAGGACGATGGAGGAATGTGAGTAATGAATTAAGACCCGTATTTTTTTTGTCACATGATTTTAGATAAATTGCTGCCGTAGAACAGCCTAAGGTATTACACTCAAGTTGTATAAGCAAGGCCAAAAACTTAACAAACATTTTACAATGTGGTGTGTTCGTTTCGAAATACAATTAATCTTAATAATTAATAATAATCAATAATGAATGATAATAATCTATATTACACATAACGCCAACAAAATCTTAAAATATACAATGTACATAATATTTCGTAAACATATAATTTTATGTATGTATGTATTTATATACACGCGTGTATATAAATACATAAATATATAGATTTATGCTGAATATCATTTATCATAAATAATAAAGGTAAAATTCTTGAACTCTAAATAAAGATTTATCTCGATTTGGCACAACGTCATGCAACAGAAGCAAATGAAACACCATTGTGGCATTTTGATTGTCCGTGGCTGATGGATGTGTGTTTACGCATTCTCTATTATTTTCCCGTCTATCTCGCTTCCACTCAATTTTTCTCCACGTTTCATTTACGTCCGTACGCGGTGCTTTTTATTAAATACGATATTTACGTTTCTTCTTCATTTTTTTTTCTTCATTTTCTTTTTTTTCATTGTAACAACTTGGTTTCGTCCGTCAGCCGGTTCGGCACATTTCTGGGACAACAAAAATAAAACTCTGCCAAAGAAATGTTTTTCCGACGACAGGATGTTGCCGCTGCTCGATCGTCCGCTCGAAAGAAAAATCTACCGGCCGACTAGAGTATTTCGCTCGATATCAGGTGTTACTGGTGTGTATTGCTTTCGTTTCCTTTCTCTCTCTCTCAACGTTAAGATCGTAAAACGCATTATTTATCTCGATAATTTATAATCTACGATCAACTTAAGGTAGTTCGATGATTATTGTCTGTCCAAGATTTCGCGATGAAATTTGGTGCACGTTGAAATTAATATATTACTTGACTTGTGTTCAAATTTTAATATCATTCACCGTCTAGAAAATGAGATATTAATTCTTAAAAATCTAATGTTTTCGGTAGTTCCCATTAAGGGGTTTCGATACCGTTGGCGAAATTAAATGAAGTTTTACATGTTAAAAGTATAGGGAATCGAAATTTGTTAATAACAAGATGAAATTTTGAAAGAACGTTCTTTGTCACTAAAGAAATTTCTATAAATTCAGAAAAAAAATCGTCTGCATTGTTTTCGAGTAATCAAGTGTTGAAGTTACGTTCTTATACACGGAAAGTATAGCTATATTATATAAAAAATGATATTTCATGGTTCAATTGTTCGGAAAATAATTAGACGAAAATTCGAAAAAAATCGTGTTTACGCATTTCATATGAAAGAATATCATTTCCAAATTTGAAAGAATTTTTATTATTTCGTTGTGTATCGAAACCCCTTAAGCGCAATGTTAAAAGATATGATTTTTAATAACAAAAGCATCCTCAAATTTTTCACACCTTCTAATACAATACCACAGAACGTTAATACAAATTTTCAACGAATTATCTTGGGAAAAAATTTAATTGATAAATTTGCTTCAACAATACATGTTTAAACTAAAAGTCTGAACGCGCCCATCATCGAACTACCTCAAACTCCTCTGGCTCTCGCGTACGTGTTTGACAACTCGCGTCTTTAAAAGCTGTCGCTCGAAACTCCCTCCGCGATGATTTATTCGCGCACCCGTCGAATCTCCACTTAGGGTGCGGCTACATTCACGCTTAAGCACGTTTGAGAATTTTTTTTTACTATGTTTTTCGGAGAAAATCGCCGTCTCAAGCGTGTATGTAACCGCGTCCTTAGTCGATTAGTTTAGAATAAGCTACATGGAAGAACGGACGTTCAGTCGTAGCAAACGAAAGCTTCGAAAAAAATCCCGACTTGGCAGACTCGAAACGCACTCTCGCACGCACGCACGCGCCCGGAACAGCGAACCATCATTTTTTTTTTTCGTTCCCAGCCGTACTCTCGCTCGAACTTTCTCCTAAAAATTCTCCAGTTCCGACCAATTTTATAATCTATCAGCGAACTGTAGGAAGAGCTTTTTATCACGCGGGCAGTGCCCTGTAAAAATATACCTTTTCTCTTTCTCTCTCTCTCTCTTTCTCTCCGTCTCTGTCCCATCTCAAAGAATGAAAAGTCGCGCGCAACGATTGCTCGCTCGTTAACTGGCTGCCTGAGCGGGACGCTACGACCTTTTTACAATTTTTCGTTCTCTTCACCGTCGAATCGAAACCGAATGAAAAACAATATAAAGAGAATGGGAGAGAAAATAGAAGCGATGAGAAGCGATTAATCGGGCCGCCGCGTTATCGGGACAGAAGTCAACTACTCGTTACGTACTACCGTGTGAAAACGATCTTGAAAGCCCGCCACGAATAGAGTAGAAAAAGGCGACAACCGTTGATTTTTTTTTCTTCTTTTTTTTCTCGCTAATTACATCTTCGCCACTCGTTGATTATTTTTACTTTTTTTTAACCCTATCTCTCGCTCTCTCTCGTCCTATTATTAGTTTCGTTTTTTTTTTTACAATGTGCCATCGGTTGGACCTTGCCTCTGCAATTAATTGGCAATATCATTCTCCCACCTTATTCCAAATTCGCAAATTACAGATGTGCATCGCCCGTGTACACACTGTATATATAAATATATTTAAGTTATATTCATATATACACCCACATACACTCTGTCTCTTCTTTCAAATATATTATTCAATTTCTCTATATCGAATAGTTGTCTCAATTAAATATACATATGTATATATCTATACATATCTACAGGGGAGAAAAAACTAATATAGAACTCTATTATCGTTAATTAAACTCTCTATCAATTAATATGTATAATTTCGCGCAACAGTTCTAAAAAGTGTCACTGTGTTTTATTTTTTTATTTTTTTGTTTGCTCTGTTCCTCTCTCTGTGTGTCTCTTTACTCTGACTCTGACCAAGCGCACGACGTAAAACTTTCTTCTCGCGAACTTCCTTTCTCCGTCGACGTCCTGAACCTTGTCATTGTTTCTTGTTTGTAATCGCGTCGACATCGACGCCATTCCTTACTCCCTCATTATTGCTTTGATTGCTCAGTGATAGCGAATTAGTTTTGGCGTTTAGCGAGTCTCGCTTCCCCATTTCTCTTATTACTTCCAAGCACCTTCAGCGTCATTCTTAAAAGTATCAAAAAACCGAGTTTCCCTTCTGTCCTCGTCCTCTTTTGTCTTTCATCAATCGCAACCTCGTCAAAAATATAGCTCTAGTTGCCAGGCTGCTGGGCCTCGCGCTGCATCGTTCTCTGGCCAAAGGACGAGACGCGGCGTCCGTTCGGTACTCCCGAGCTCTCCTTCCTCCCCCATTTTCACGTTCTTGCGTCGAAAGCGTCAGAATAAAAGAATACTCTAACCTCTTATTTGTTTGAGATACCTGTTACCCTCGCCCCACTCCCGCCACCTTCTGCGCCTCTTGTCCGGCAAGCTCGAGAAATCGTTCGAGTTCGCCCGTCTCTTCGACTTGCTCGCTATCGACGCTTTTGAGCTCAATTCCGACGAGTTCGACGGCGAACTCGACGGCGGCGACCTCGCGGTCAACGTCGTCGTCGTCGTTGTCGTTGTTGTCGTCGTCGTCGCCGCCGCCGCCGTTGTCATCATCAGCATCGTCGCCGTCGTCGGCACCGGGCCGGCCGTTGTCATCCCCGTCGGCGTCGCGATCGACGACGGCTCTTCCAATTGATGATTGCGCAAATTACTGTGACTCAGGGCGGTGCTCACGCCCGCGAGATTCAACAGAGCGTCCGCGCCCTCCGCTATTTTTCTCTGCTCGTCCACGTCCGGAATTTCGACACCTGGACTTTTGCTGGACAACAAATAATCGTCAAAACATTAATAACGAGATAATCACGCGATCGGTTAAATTCCCTTTAATATCAATGTGGCTAAGAAATCAACCTTTCCAGCTTTACAGATGTGATGCAACTGTAGGTGTGATCCTCGCTCGAACTTCGCGTTATCACCGGGACCAGCTTTTCAGGCTCCGCGAGCTTTCTCTTGCGATCTGAAAATCAATTTTCACTGATGTACGAAAAGTAAGACATCTCTTGTGTTTATTTTCTCCTCAAAAATGTTCGACACGTACCGTCGATCAAAAAAAAAATTCATTTCATCACTAAAATCGTGCAATTGAGACTCTGTATGTTATTTCGAGTTAAAAAAAATCATGAAAATGTACCTTTGTTGTGATTTAGAATAATAGGTCCGTGTTTGAAAGAAAGCATTGCGACCGCTGCTGCGTCCACGTCGCTGTCGAACTCGAGCTCGGTATTGTCGCCGATGTTGCTGGAAGCGAGCCTCTTGGAGAGATAAGGGAAGAGAACGGGATCCGGAAGCCTCGTGCTCGTGCTCTTCCGAGGCGTCTTCTCGGGAGAGGAGAGGTTCTGAGCAGTCGGGGGTGGAAAGGGGGCGCGGGAGAGCGCTTGAAGGAGATTCGGACGATACTGAGCGTCGACCATCCACAGCGAGCCTTTTCCCAAGTTCTGTCAAAACAACAAGTATGCACATAAAATTATTACTTTCGAACGCATCATAAAATTAACACGAGATAATTATATTTTTTTTAAATCTTTTTTTTGTAGATTCTTCATCACAGATGCAACCATCTCGGGAAAAATGTGCAAAAAAAAAGAAGAAGAAGAAACGTACGGGCGCTTTCTCGACTTTTCTAAAGCACTTGTTGAGACTGAGATTGTGCCTGACGGAATTTTTCCATCCGGTTGGTGCGTTCCTGAAGTAGGGAAAGTGATCGAGTATCCAGGCGTAGACCTCCTTCACCGGCAGAGCCTTGACCGGACTGTCCTCGATCGCCATGAAGATGAGACAGGAAAACGAGTACGGCGGTTTACTATTTCTATGCAAATGAGGATCGTAAGGTATGTGGGTTGGATGTTTGTTGCGATTCGAGACCGGCAGATTATTGTTGTTCAATGATATCTTCGCTTGATTACTTTGGGCTATCGGGTATTGGCCGTTTCCCTTCGTCGTCTCTTGGAATATCTGCGACGTTCCTCTTTCGTTATTTTTACCGGGACTCGGATACAACACCGGCTTCGTTAGAGACACGTTTTTCTTGTTATCTAAAAAAAACAAACAAGAAAACATAATTTCTCAACCTCGATTCTTTGAACCATTTCGATAACAATTATCTTATCAAGAAATCTGCGCAAGATGCTATTTTTTATCGTAAATTGGAATTTAATCGATAGAACGTTTCGCAAAAAACTCATTTATTGCACATTTTAATATCATATAGTTATAGTTTAAAATTAGAGTATTTAAAAGTATTCGAAAGTTAAAAAAAAATAATAATGAATGACGATTACCTGCGAAATAACTATCGTCGAGGCTCGAGATCGAATTCGAGTTTTCCGAAAGTTCGGCGTCCTCGCACACGTTGTTGTTGTTGTTATTCGTATTGTTGTTGTTGTTGTTCGTGTTGTTGTTGTTATTGTTGATAACAATCCCGTCATTCTTGGTCTTGGTCGGGCTAGAGATTTCGAAGCCTTTGAGCAGATTTTGCTGGTGCAGCCAGGTGAGCGACGTCAGATCGTCGTCCGGCTGGTTCGACCTGGACTGCTGGCTGTCGTCGGTCGAGCCATTCGCCGTGTTCTTGTCGCTGCCAGGATGCTCGTCCGCAGAGCTCGTCTCCGTGAAGTTGCTCGCGTTGTCCTCTTCCTCTTTTACCGTAAAATCGTTATCCTCCTCCTTTATCTCGAAATCGACCTCGTTCTTCTCCTGCTTGATCGCGAAAACGCTCTCGCCGAAGCTGAAAACCCGCGTGACCGTCGGACCGCAGGCGGCCTCTATTCCCGTCGTGTCCGGCCTATCCGGTGCCATTTTTACTCTCGATAAACCCTAATTTCTCGGTTCCGGGAACTCACTGAAAAAAGAAGCATACATTGTGTCAGATTTTGGCAATTCTTTATCTCGTAAACGCGACACGTTCGTACTCCATTTCATTCGATCGTTAAACGTTAAGGAGCTATGCCCAGTTGCATACATCTATTCTTTTTTTTTAAGTTGAGATTTTACGTGCAATTTTTTTTTTATCCAAATATTTATTTAAGGATTTATGAGCGATATTTTTAAAAATATGAGAATTTGATAAGTTTTTGTTATTTTGTTCTTAAAGTTATGATTCAATTTTGTGTCAAATTTCAAATCGTTTTACTGAATAGTTTAAGAATTGTCAAAGTTCAAAGTTTGCTGAGATTTAGCATTACTTCTTATGGAGAATTCGTAATTTTGCACTAAATACAATTTTTAAATAGCGTTAATTTTGTACAGACAGTAATTTCAAAACATTTTACTAAAATTTATTTTATTCAATTGTTTAAATGATAAAAAATGTTTAAAATGTTTTCAAAATATGCTCAAGTTGCCAATTAGTGGTTAAATTAATACTAAAGAAATTGGCAACTTTTTAGTAAAAGCCAGAGTCTGGGTTTTACGAATCTAACGTTAATAATTTACTTTTTGCTGAGATTGTCTGTCCCACACATCCTTAAGGATTGAGTTACTAATTTTTTTAGTCTTAGTTTAACTATCAGTAACTCAATCAATAACTCAAGTATATTTTAACAATAATTTAAACATTTTTTATTATTTACACATTTAAATACAATATTTTAGTAAAATATCAAAAAATTAATTTTTATACAAAATTAACACTACTAGGAATATATTTTAAAAAATTCACAAGTTTACGAATTTTACGAAATTTACAAATTCTCCATAAACAGCAATGTTAAATCTCAACAACTTTGGAGTTTAACTCTTAAATCATTCAATAAAACGATTTTAAATTTGGTGCAAAATGTAATCATAAGTTTAAGAACAAAATAACAAAAATTTATCAAATTCTCGTAAATATCGCTCATACATCGTAAAAAAAAAAAAGATTTGACTACACGAGACAGAGACAACTTTCTGTGTAGCCAGCCAATCAAAACTACGCGATTTTAAACGTCCCGCGGACACGAGAAAATTCAATGAAGAATATTTCCGTAAAAACGACTTCCGGTAAAAATAAAACCAGGTTAAATGTACATAATCTTAAAAATGCTAATTATTTGCTTCAAATGAAGGACAAGCTTGTATTTTTTTTAAATCAACGCGAAATAACTGATACAATATAGACCTAAATACCAGCGAAAATTATTTCAATGAAAATAATGGGCATACATCCCTAAAGTAAAAACAAGACGAAACGAAAAAGTAGGTTTCGATCGATATTTTTAGGAGGCGAGAGAAAAAAAAATGTTTCGACGGCCCTATCAATAAATTTGTGAGCGCGAGTGCATGTGGGAGACGCGAGACGGAAATAAGTGGCGCCACTCGACGTTTCGTTCGAAAAGATTTTGTTCGATGTCTAATTTTAAGGTTGGAAGGGGCGCGCGTGCCGACGAGGAGGCTCTCTCTTTCGCCCCGTCAGAAAATAGCACCCGGGGGGTGGGGGGGGGGTGGCGGTGGCGGAGGAATCGAGCGAGCCTCCCGAGATGAGATCAGAGAGTGTTGCATTACATCGGTGACAAAATCGCTTTCGAACAGCCATTAATGCATCATACGCGAGATTCTCTGAATTTTTTTTTTTTCAATAAAATCTCGAGATAACGGAGCGATGCACTCTTTCTGCATAACAACGACGACGACGACGATCGGCTCGTCATTTTCTTCCTCGATTTCGAGACGTTTTCGCGTCCCTCCCCCGCTTCTTCTTCTTCCCCTCCCTCCCCTTCTTTCCGTCCCGCGAACGATTCGATATTTCCGTTGTAACGCTTCTCCTGTCCAATTCAATCAGTCTTCGCTCGCTTTTCATCGTACACATAGTTTCGACCATGCGACTTTGACCTCTTTAATCTTGACTGGTCATTCCGCAAGATTCAATATGGCCGATTATAGCTATCTCTCTTAATTCGATGATAAACCGGCCGAAAAACTTGGCGACGGTGAGACGCCAAGTTTTTATAAAATGCATCGAGTTATTTTTTTTTTGGATTTACTTTTTTTCTTAATTTATTTTATTTGAGCGTTTTTTTTTTCACGAAGAGAAAAAAAATCGCGTCGGCCGACACTCTCCATCGAGCGAACAGTGTCGGGCGATCGAGCGAGAGCGTCGTTGATCGGCGCGAGTCGCGGATCCAAATTTCTATACGACTTTGATTCGAGCGAGAACAAAGTGCCAAGGAGACGATCGCGATTGAGTATCCTTGACGAGTTTTTATAGTCTTGGCCATATGACGATTAAAACGATGCCGCAGATCCCAGACACTTGTTAAACGCGATTGGTTAAAACTTCTTTAATTCTTTGTCAATGAGAATAATATTTGTTTGGCCGACGCAGGTTAGTGGCAAAAATGGGCTGATCTTTGGATTTTTATGAAATATCAATAATTTGCATGTTCGAGCGAATCGCGTTTCGTGTCACGTGAAACGAACTCGTGTATGCTCGCATCGATAGGCTTTTCTCACTTTGCAACCGCGAAGCGCAGGGACGGCACGGGGCGGGCGCGAGAGAGAGAGAGAGAGAGAGAGAGTGTGATGCTGTTGCCAGGCAACAGTCAACCGGCTCCCTATATCGCCCTAGCAACACACACGATCGCTCCCGAAGCGCATAATCCGCATGATAAACGTCCGGCTCATCTTCCACCTTTTTTTTTTCACGAAAAGAAGCATCCGCGAGACGCGTTAGTCCAAAAATACGTCAGAGTAAGTTCGAGATGCATGAAGGAAAAAATCGGGAGGAAAGAAAGGGAAAAACGAAGCGAAGCGGGGACCGTCGAGGCAAATGTTTGAAATTGCGCTACACAGGCCTCGCTGCGGAGCGCCTCGTAATCTCGAACGCTTGACGCGTGCCAATAGCGTCATTTGTTTATCAGCGTAAATGAGCTACAAAATGGCCGACTTTCCCGTATGCGGAACACCGATAGGGCTGCGACGCCGCCGATATGCGTGCGCGAACGATACACGGACACGCACACGCGCACGCCCGAGTGCATACGCTTCGAGCCGATTTTTCTTACTAGAAAAAAAAAATAGATCGGAGGCCCGATCGAGGAGCGACGAGCTCGTTAAAGAGCCTCGTTTTTTTTTTTCATATTCCAATTTGTTCTCCGATTTTATCGAAACAAAGATGGCACTGGTCGCTTGTTTGCGACACGACATTGTTTTCGTTCGTTTATGCAACGACTCGCGCGATTCCCACCAGATTTTATTCGATTTTCAAACGGTCCGAGAGCCAAAGTTGTCTCGGAACGACGATCGGGCGCACTTGTTAAAAACGCTTCCCAGGAATCTGTCGCGGAACCCACTTTTTTTTCCCCATTGGAACATCGGGTCACGTGAATTCGATATTTCGACGACCGATACAGCCAGAATTATCACGTGTTACGTTATCCTCCCGTTAGATCGTTCATCCGAAACTCAATCTTCGCGATTCCGGGGAGGGGAAAAAAAGAGAGGCAGTACGACGGTGGGAAAAACGAGAAACAAATGATCGGGCTCGTTCGACGCACGGACTGCGTTGTTAAACTTGTTGAATTCAAACATGGAGTTGATAATGATTACGAAACTCGAGCAAGCATGAAAATGGCCACGGCATCAAACACACTTGCACACGGCATCAACATGCTGTATTCTCAAGTCCGATGCACTTTATCGAGAAAAAAAAAAGAAAAAAAAAACACTCGGCACGCGACTCCTTTTTCCCTGCTCGCGAGGCGAAATTTCGGGATTTACGAAAACGAGGCGAACAATCGACGGGATATTGTTTATCCGCGTCGTCGCCCTCGTTGTTTTCGTTCTCTCAGCGAATTGCACATTACTCAGGAGCCTCGAAAACGTTCCGAATTTTTCGAGCCGAGTTCGGAACGAGGTGAAAAAAAATGATGAAAAAAAAAAAAAAGAAAAAAAGAGCAGTAATTGGAAAAAAAACTCGGTTCGTCCGGACGATCGAGAAGAAGGCGAATCGGTGATGTATCCCGTGTAATCGCGCACTCGGAAGAACGGAAGGTGTTTCGTGACGAAAAGAATGACCAAGTGGGCCAAACGAGCACATGAAACAGCGTTTTGCGTCTTCGCTCGTTTTTTTTTGTCTCCCCACGTTGGTTAATTCCCTATCTTATTCCCGTTTATTCGGCACACCAACAACGAACCCTCGTCCACTCTCGGTCCAGCTCGGTGTCGCAATTTTATCGTCGAGAAGCGAATTGTTTGCCACACGCACACTCGGGCTCTCCGTGCAAAACTTACGTGCTCGAGGAGACAGACGGTGTCCTTAGAGAATTTTCTGTAGACGGACAGCATCGCAAGCACACTCTACACAACACCCAGCTGATCGGGACGCCATGTTATGACGTCATGTGCTTCGCGACTTATACGAGAATACAACACGTCACGACGCGTTTGTGTATACGCGCCTGCTTATATCGAATTTCGATGTATCGAACGTTTTGAATAATAAAAGCGCGCCCGATTCGAATCTCGTTCGGTTACGAGAACGAGCCTCGTCGTCGCCATCGCCAGTGGCTCAGCGTTCCCGTTTAAATACATTCGAGCGATCCACGCGTGGAAACGAAATATTCGTTTTAAATGAATTTTAAAAGCGTCGACGAACTTTTGACGCGTTTCGGAGCAGGACGACGTCCGCTCGACGATCCGTTCTTCAAAGACGCTCACGATTTCTTCAATGTTTTCAAAAAAACCGGCATAAGTGCCCAAGACGACGAGGATTCTTGCCAAGGAACGTAAGTATTTCTTCTGTTTCGTGCGTCAGTCAAACCGTGTTGTTTAAATTTGTATTTTTTTCGAATAAAGTTTCCTAGTTTTTTAATTTCGGTGAGGTTATGGTCTCCGTTTGTTTTTCACGATTTCAGGATTGAAGAATTTCGATGCAGCGCGGCGAACTGCGACGAAATTTTTCACAATTTGGTCGAATTTGAAATTCATTACAATTCTCTGCATCGTTACACGTGCAGAGAGTGCAAAGTTACGAGGCCAAATGCCAGATTGCTTGAAATTCATATTCAAGAGGTCCATGACAGTTTCTTTCAAGTTTGCTCAACAAAGAGGCCAATGGTAAGAATTTTTCTCGTCTTTATTCGAAATAATTTAGTAGTAGAGTTTTTTTTTCATTGTTCGACATTCTAAATATTTTTGATGTAATTTTTATTTTTTCTAGTATCAGTGTTACAATCCTGACTGCGACGAAAAATTTTTTAATTCCGCCGAACGACGGATGCATTGCACCTTGCTTCACAAGTTTCCTGAAAACTTCTTGATCGACGCCCAGAATGTCAAAAGATCAACTTTAATGGAGATTGAGGACGACTCTGGTGAACGCGAGAACAAAGCTTCAAGCGAGAATTTTTTTGGAGCGAGAAAATTGAGCGATTCGATGGAACCAGATTGATAAAAAATTTATTTCAGATATATCTTGATCTGCAAAATTTCAGGATTGTGAAAATTATTTATAATTATTGTTGGAAGCTGGTGCAATGAAAGATAAGCTTGAAAAAAAACTCATTGAAATTGTTACAGAGATAAGTTTGGGTTTATCGCAACATCGAAATCTTAGAGTCAGAGAAACTATTTCAAACATAATTATAGGAGAGGATGATTTTAAACATAGTCCCTGCTTTAAAACCTTGTCTTTATTTTTATAAATATTTTAAATATTGCAACAATCTTTTTATATACAGTATGAAGAACGATGATTATGTATCAGACCCATCAAAACTCACGAATAAAAGGAGAGTTATGTGGGAAACGTGATAAAAAATGATGAATCTTAAACTTTTATAATTATTTACACTTAAGTTCTAGTGACTATTATACTGCGAGGAAATTCTTGTCTGGAAATACGAACGCATTTTTTTTTTCACAGTATTGAAAACGTATGTGAAATCACAATGAAAACGAACACACTTACCAAGCTAAACTTTGGATAAAGCTAACATCAAGATGATGTCTCTGAAATATGAAAAATGAAAAAAAATAATTTTCGAAAATCTGCAATGAAGATTACAATGGATACATATTAACGAATTACGTACTCGCAGTCTTTTTCCTCAAACTAAAAGATAATCTCTCTATTACGAGTTACGTGAAATACACATTAAAAATGCTTAAATCTATGTACGTAATGTGAAATTCAATTAATTAACGAAGATTGAGGCAGTACAACCAAAAAATTGACTTTGATGTGCAGAAACGTGTATAAAACTTTGCAAAGCTTTATCATCTACAGAATTTTATATGAAAAGTTACTGGTTTCTTTTTTTTTTGTACCGTGGTAGCAGTTTGGAAAAGTTTAAAGATTTTTTTCAACAAAAAACAAATATTAAAAATGTATAAAAAATCGAAAATTGGGAATAGACTGTTCGCGATCGTACCACCTCAATGAACCATAACAAGTGACGAGTGGGGAAAAAAAAGTAGAAACGATCAATTGGTGTAAACCATACATCTGAGCTTGGCAGTTTCGTTTCTAAGAGTGACGATCTCGTACTTGAGTCTCATGTTTTCTTGCTCGAGAAAGGCGGCCCTGATCGCGATCTCGTCCTCCTTGGCCCTTCTGGCGTCTCTGGACCGTTTGGCAGCCTCGTTATTTTTTCTTCTTCTCTCCCAGTAGGCGGCGTCCTTCTCGTCCATGATGGTGCTCGTCGGCAGGGTGGGACTCTTGGAGACGCGACGCATCTTGACGTTCGTGCCCTCGTTCGTTCGTCGGACGGATTCGAGCATTCGTTTGCGAAATTCGGAGTAAGCCTCGGTCGAGGTCTGGTCGTACAGGATCTCGGCGCTCCCGACGCTCATCATCGTCAGTGGATCCTTCGGGTAAGCTTTGAACGGCCTTGGAGCTTTTTTTGTAGTTTCCTGCTGCAAAGTCACCGGACAGACGACGTCGTGAGGGAGGCTCGACGTCGACGTCGTCGTCGAGACCGGAAGCTGGAGCTGACTCGTCGCGTCGACGACGTTTTGCTCGCTGGACAAAATGGACGCCGCGGGAACCATCGGCAACATCGCGTATTGGCCTTCCGATTCGCTCGGCGCCATCGACGTCGTGACTCCGTCGACCTGCCGGCCATACGCCGACTCGTATCTGATCTTCCTCGGCGAGTCGATCTCCGATGGCGGCGTCACCATCAAGTTTCGACCCTCGAACGGACTCTTCCGCTCCGATGTCGTCTCCTCGATCGGCCGATCGATCGACACCGGACTCGAGACTCCCTCGATCGACACCGGGCTCAGACTGCACGACGACGAATTCGCCTTCTTGCACGACAGATCCAAAATCGGCGGCTCCGACGCCTCCTCTCGCGACGACCTCTTCATCTTCGCCGATGTGAAGTCCAACGCTTCCTCCTCCTTTTCCATCCTCTTACGAAGATCGCTCATTTTTTCACCCCCTTCTCGCGTCCTCAGTGACCAAATTTCCTCAGGATACTCTGCAAAATGTATCAATTTTATATTTATTTCATCATAATATACGATTTGGATTTTATTCATTATTATTTTTTATTTTATCGAATTTATTGAATTAATATACTTATTGAATTTTTATTAAATTTATTGAATATTTATATTGAATATATTTATATATTTATAATTTATAATTTATATATATATATAATATATTTATATTGAATATTTATTGAATTTTTTGACTGTAAGAAAAATTCAGTTTTTCAAAATACACAATATCGATCTAACGTGGATAAATCACTTGTGCAGCAACACGTTTTGGCTCGTTAAGAAATCAGTTTACATTTAAAAACTTTTTTTTACTTTCTAAACATTTTATTTAGAAATTCTAATTTATAAAAAAAAATTTGAAGATTGAATTCGGAATAAATAATTTACGAAATGTCGATGATACGAACTGCAATTAAAATGGAAAAGTCGTAATATTAAAAATATAATGATTTTTCAGATCTCGTTGGTAAAATGTATCGCAGGAAAATTGTATCAAGATAACGAGTGTATTATCGAAATTTCAAATGAATTCTTTCTCGAAGTTCCGAGTATTCATAATTTCACTTATTTACGTTTTATTTCAACCTCTCCGAGGTGATACGTGGCAACTAAGGACGCGCTGATTAAATTATCGCACGTACGAACGTTTTGAAACTTTCCAAATAAATTTAAGATCGTTCCAAAGAAATTTTCGAACTTATTAATTTTTTCGAATCATGAAAAGTCCCAAAGAGCCGAAGCATTGAATTTTCACGTTCAAAAGTGCCATTTTAACGCTAACAGTTTACCGAGCGACTGAAAATCGGTTATTGTCTCGGTCCGAAAGTTGCTGGTAAACTGACGTAATTTAATCGAAGTATCAATGAGAAAAGTAAAATCACTCGTTACCCAGTGTCAAATCCAAGGTCACTTTAGTGGTCACTGAAAATCACAACACAGAATTCTTTACTATTTTCCTACTTCCAAATATTTCCTTGTCGACGATTGAGTTTCGAGATCGCGCACGAGCACGAAAAAATCTCGTGCTCTTTTTTTTTTTGGCTTCGTTCGATTTGATTTTTTGACAAACTGCCTACGATCTCGTTCGATCGTCTTCGTTGACTGACGCCGCGGTCAGCGTGCCCGTGCCGGTGACGAAAAATCGTTTAACGAGGAAAGCCTTGCCCGGGGGCTTTTATAGGCTCTCGTCAACCCTTGCGAGAGCAAGAATTTCAAAGTCGAAACGCGTGGGAGGGGGAAAACGATTTTTCGTGAAAAATCGCAGAGTGGGGAAGGAACTACCGATTGGTCACAATGTCCGTCAAGAGCTTATTGGCGTGACCGTAGACGAAAAATTTTTGTGGGATCCCTCGGCACGCGTCGGTCTCTTTCTCCTTCTTACTTTTCTCTCTCTCTCTCTCTTTCTCTCTTTTTCTCCCTCTCGTCTTCACACGCCATTCCTCAAAATACACGATAAGTGCACGCGCATATTTTATCTTCGATCTTTCTTCAAAATCGTCTAATAATTGTCATAGAAAATATAAGCACGAATTTTCATTCGTTCGAACTCAAAGTGACTGCTGTACGTCACTTTGACCAAAAATTAAAATTTGTTTCAGAATTTATGAAACATTTGTGAAAAAAGACTTGTCAATTTTCGATCATTCGTGTGCTATTTAGTTTTGAAAATGTAAAATTTAATCACGAGACTTCATATCGATGAGAAATGCTCAAAATTATTTCTATACTATGAGAACTTGAAAGATAATTGACCATTAGACGTATGAGAAGAGTTTTGATCAACTTTTTCAATTTCTTTCTTTTCTTTTTAAATTAATTAAAGTTCAATTGATTGTGTGGCTTGGGAGAAAAAGGGAAAATACGTATACTCCTTATCTTTTGTTATAATTTTGAAAAAAAACATTTGTATTTTTTTAAGAATTAAGACAAAAATTTGTTTATTATTTTTATGATTAATTGCATCAAACGTATTTTATTGAACTCTCACTTGACCTTCGGTATACAAAAAAAATGGAAAATTTTCACAGAAGTCCAGGGTGAGAGTTGCAGAAAGAAATTAAAGGAGTTCTGAATTTTCGAAAAACCCCATAATCCTTCACACCGAAAGAGACTGCAATAAAAACAAAAAAAAGAGAACGTTACTTTTTGAGTCGATTTTTCGCTCGTTTACGATAAAGGACAAAAAGGGCTCGGTTAATCCTCGAAACATTTTATAACTTTCGCTCTGCCAACATTTTCGGTAGTAAAAGCGTGAAGAAAAATCCGCTAACCAAGCGTCAATTTTCCTTTCTCTTATGGTTAATTCTTACAAAAAAAAGGTTTTTTCCACCCTTATTTTTATTTATGTTTATGTCTCCAACTCCCGAACGAAAAAAATAATTTGTTGCATTTCTCGAATAACTGTACATTTTTTTTCATCAAACGTTTCCCTCCACGACAGCACGAAGGAGTTTCTTTCGTAGGAGAAAATTTTTCTGGACTGTATAAGTGGCTTGAAAATAATTTGATGATTGAATTTGGGTTGAAAATATTCAGGAGATTCCTTTATGTGGAAACAATTTTCCAGAAAATAGAATATAGTTTAAGTTTTATCCTAGATATAGACAAACATTTTTTTAATCTAGAAAACGTCTTATTAATATATAAATGTGAATGTTTTTATGTTTGGGTGTTTGTTACTCTTGCAAGGATTTGAATGAATCGATTTCTGAATCGTTTTTTTTAATTTTTCAATATCAATTCTTGGATTACGCCCCGAATAAGTAGCATTTTCGTTATCTACAGAAAATTTCCTCTTAAATAAGGTCTTAAAATCGATAAAAAAAATTCGAAAAATTTTGCGAATTTTTGAAGGTATACCCCTGTCCATTTTTTCAAAAATGGAGTGGGTATTCAAGGAGTGATAAATTTTTAAAAAATTGATGAATTAACGTGATTCCAACGCCATTCGCTTAGTTTTGTAAAAATCTTTAAAAATCACACTTTATAAAGTTCATTTCGTCAAGA